>OX439131.1:25050902-25143402 GCA_949318235.1 Ecdyonurus torrentis
TGGAGGAGAAATAAGGAATGTAAGATTGCGATGTATTCCTGAGGCGGAGGCTGCGAAAGTCCACAACATACTCGCGTGATATACTGGCCACATACTATCTTTGCTACATACTTTTCAAAACCACAAAGAGCTTGCCATCTTTTACTCATGCTTTTTTTATCCTTTTTTTATCCTTTTTTATCCTTTTTTTTTTTTTTTTTTTTTGTTCCAAGTTTTTTTTTTATACTCAAATTGCTTGCCCGTAAGACAATGATTTACATAAAATTTACTTTATACTTTTTAAATACCAAACATGACCACAAAAAAAGAGAACATGGGTGTTTTCTTTATTTATTTTGGTTTAATTAAAAAGACATAAGATTTCATCATTTAACAAGAAACATGCATGTTTTATGTTCTATAAATGTACACACAAAAAATTAATTAGAACTTTAACCCTCTTATTTTATATTTATAATTATTAAATTTCTTTTAATATAATATATACTTTTAATTATTATAATTTAATAATTAACGTTTTTTTTTTCTGAAAGAGAACTTACATTTTGGTATAATATTATAATGTACGCATTTAAAAAAAAAAAAAAAATGAAAAGTTATAATTTCAAGCGTACTTGACTTTTTCTTTCCGCTTTACAAATTTCTGCACTGTGCAATGCACACGTACTTGCGATCCCACACCCACACCATAACAAGAACAGAATAATATCACAACTACACATCACATTCTCATGTATAAGGATAATAATAAAAAAAAATAATAAAAAAATGAAGACATGACTTTTATGTATAAAAAAAAAATCAAAACCTCATATAGCATTGCAGTAAAAGAATGTGAGTGTCGTCGTGATTCTTGTTGTAAATGTCACATTTTCTAGCACGGCAAATTACTCACTGAATAAAGGTCATGTTCTTGCTCTTTTTTTTTGTATATAAAATTAAAATATGTACAAAAAAAAAGTTAAGTAACGTTATCTTTGTTATATTATTATGTTGAATTCCTCTCTTTTCTTTCTATTTATAATCTCATAGTCATTTTCTACGGTAATAATATTCAACGTTATACAAGTAAAAGAGCAAGTTTTGAAGGCATATAATACAACAAAATATTATATACATATAAACATTATATTTTCTGTATTATAGTGTTGTATATATATATTTATATATACGCGGTGTGAAATAATAGGCCAGTTAACATTTATGCCTTTGTACTTCATTTAGATGTTAGGGAGTGATATCGTAAGAGTAACGTTGGCTTGTTATATGCAAAAGCATGGGGAAGGTTAATCTTTGCGGCCCAAACAACAAAGTTTTGCACCATCACGTATATAAAACCGTATATATAACCCCCGCCTTACTCCCGCATCCACACAAAACCACCCATCTCTATATTATTATATAGAGCACGCTTATAATATACAACAACAGCAGTAGCAACGCTAAATTGAAACCTTATCTGACGATGTCGTTTTAGTTGAAACAAGTAAAGCCAGAGAGCATACCCTCTCTCATTCTCTCTCTCTCTCTCTCTCTCTCTCTCTCTCTCTCTCTCTCTCTCTCTCTCTCTCTCTCTCTCTCAAAACATTTTATCACCCATAGAGAGAGAGAGAGAGAGAGAGAGAGAGAGAAATAAAACCAAAAAAGAGATCAGTTAAAGGGATATAACACATTCATGTTTAATATTTAGCTGGTTATCAACTGTACAGAAAATTCTATATACATACATGGACATTCATTTCCTATATATATTGTTATATTTACACACGTTAACTTTTTAGTCTTATACCTCTCTAAGGACTACTGTTCTCGTCAGACTTTTAAATGTTATCTATATCTATAGTTAAAATTGTATGTTTTTAAAGCATCGTCAGAATTGTATGCATAACATCACAAGTGTAGAGAATGTCCACCATTGTTTCTGTGCAGAGGGTGCGTAATCTCGTCATGTCAAGGGATATATAGAGAGAAAGAGAGAGAGAGAGAGAGGAAAACCAGAGGGGGTGGAGTGGGGTGAGAAGTGAAATATTGCATCTTCCCTCTATAACATTCTAAAGCCACGCACAACAATGCATTATTGCACCGCACAATTGCAGCATGCAAAATAATAAAACATTCCATTCTCTTATAATTAGTTTTCTGATACAATAATTTATGTATGTGTACTTTTTTTTTTAGGAATTGTAATTTATTTTGATAAGAATTTAATTTGTAATTTATATTATCTTGTTTTGCATTGCTTGTTTTAAATCAGATATAAAGTACAGCAGAGAGAGAGAGACACACACACACACACAGAGAGAGAGAGAGAGAGAGAAACTGTTAAGAGAAGTAAAAATTCAATATTTCCTCGTAACAAACTATATGAACATTTTCACTGATTTCATTAAATTATTAAAATTTATGCATGTGAAGAACAAAAAGATTCTTTTGTAACAAAAATTTGAATCAATCAGTGCGCAAAAAAATAAAAAAGAAGTGATGAGGGTGTGAAAGGTTTACGTACAGTTCAACTGTTAAAGTTCGAGGGTGAGAGAGTTATATAGAGAAGAGATTCTCTGTTAAAGGTCTTTCGCTCAGCTGATAGTGACAGGAGGGGTGGCTGGTTTGGGGGTGGTGGTGGTGACATGTAAGTCAACTTGAGCAAGACGACGTTAAAAGGTCATATGATGACTAACATAGACCACAACTTTTATATATTATTTTAGATCAAGGGGGTGCACTGCGTATATATAGTACTTTTTTTCTTTTTCTCTTTTTTTTTTTTAGCAAGTAAAATTTGTGGTAGCAGTTTGTATGAGTCAAAGAATAATTTTAATAAGAAAAGAAAAATATTAAAGGAAAAATGAGAGGGGAATACAAAAAAAAAATCAAAGTTGTTATGGTAATGATATGCACATGGTCAAGTTAATCGTTGTATATGTCAAAAAAATCAAATACATTTTTTTTTTTATTAAGCACAGATGTTTGTAAGTACATTTTTCACGCTTATAAAGAGAGAGAAAAAAAAACTTAATCCACTACACTTACATACTAAATATTGATATATTGTTCATTTATTTTAATATCAATTTCCATTCATTCAATCATTATTTTGATCAATACATTTATAGGAAAAAAAATGATTATCATTCTTATTTATATTGTTTTGAGCAGACACAGTACTTATATATATTATAAAGATTATTGAATTTACCATGGTGATCTCGTGTTATATACTGTGAATAAATATAAGGATTTTTAGTTGACATTGCGACAAACTTTAACTCATGCGTTAAGTTCTGACTATATACATATATATACACGTGTATAATATTGCTTTGTACATATAACATATAAATGAAAAGACATGTGATGATATTAGTATGTAAAATAACTATGGTCATTTTATTCTCTCTTTATGCTTCGCTTAACTCTTCAACGTGCTAACTCGATGTGTCTTTTACCCAACAGCTAATCAAATAAACCATACATTTCTTCTTTTTTTATATATTTTATTTTTTCATATATAAATTATATGTATATTTGCTAAACTATATTATATAAACAAAAATAAATTAAAAGATCAAACAAGAATTTTACAAAAGTTTAACATATGTTATTAAATTAATTTTTATCAAGGGGCATTTTGGTGTAAACACTTTTTTTTTCTTGTGTCCGCGACTCATATATTTTTTTTCTTTTTAAAGATGATAATGTTAAATTTAATAACATTTTATGTAAAAAAGGATTGCTGTATAAGTTAAAAGTAAGCATTTATATAATATAATAACATGCAACCCTTTTTCTCTGCAAACATACACAATCTCTCGTCCCTTTTTATAAAATATATAACATTTAAGCTTTTTGCCGGGATATAGTAACAATTTCATATTCACACCGTCTCGTTGCTATATCATCAAGTGTTATATAGTTGTGTGAAAAGCAGCAGAAATGTTTTCTACGATATAACACCCCCCAAAAATTATCACGCCTGCGCTTCGGTTGCCTTTTATAGTCACAGTTTTTGGTTACATTAAAACATGTAGGTATAATATTGATCTTGAAAACCACTAAGCCTGAGATTGTTAAAGCCAAAAAGGCCTGTCCAACCGCATCCTTTACATACAAATAATACATACATAATATAACTCTCACTCTCTATATATATCTCTCTTTCCCACTTCTCTCTGTGCTTTATTGTCGAAGTGTATACAACGATCATAATATAATATTGCGCAAGCAAGAGAGAGAGACAGAGAGACAGAGGTGTCAAAAGACGAGAGTTACAATAATTTGTTACATTATGTCTTGCGTGTGCGGGTGTATAGAATGAGAGAGAGAGAGAGAGAGAGAGAGAGAGAGAGAGAGAGAGTAAAATGACTGATTGGTCCTTTGAGACAGAAAGGCTTTGGAATGAGAATGTCACTCGAGTTGATCTAATCAATCTAGCGTGGTGAAAAGGAACAAGCCGTGTTAATGTCGACCTGCCAGCCAGCCTGCCTGCCAGCCTATAGAATAATATAGAAGAAAATATAAAGCAATTTTCATTGCACGATTTTATATAATATAAAGTATGAAATTTCAGAATTTTTTTAATCAAGCTAAAAATTAATAATTATATGCCAAATTTATTATAACCTTTTTTTGTCCACAATATTTTCCATATTTTTTATTTTCAATAAAAGAAATTGATTATCTATACTGTAAGAAATTTTATTAAATAAATATAACACTTGTCTATAAGCTGTATGACATTATTTTTATTGTTGCACACTTTAATAATAATAATAATAATAAGAAATAACATTTTGGCCAGCAGTTACTTATACGTTGTAACGTGTTTTATATATATGAAAATATATAAGGGAGAAGAGTGGGGAGGTAAAACCAAAAGTGACAACGAATCATCCCCCATGATACAAGCATCCCCCAATATATAATCATTTTTTCCCTACTGCTCTATAACTTAGTTTGAGGGTGGTTTTGTCCGTGGCCACAAAACACTCCTCTCTCTCTCTCTCTTTCTCTCGTTCTCATAGACTTATTTTTCGATGTCCCCAATATCTGAGGTGACTCACAAACATACTCCCTCTTTCTCTGCATATATTAATCCAACCGCATCCTTCTGTATATGTGGCTAATCTCTCCTGACTTATATATTATATAAAATCTATGCAACCAACCCCTCTCTCTTATATATATAAAATCTTTTTGCGTTTGGCTTTCATAAAATAATAATTTTAATCAGTATCACCCACATTGTTAGTTTACTTTGTGATGTTGACGATATTGTCTCTTCTCTTTTGTTTGTTTAGCAGGTGATTGACAACAATAGAAAATATTTTATCCCCCCCCCCTATACCTATATACCTCCCCTCAATATTTTAATACATACCCCCTACCAAGTTTAATGTAATAATACTCTATATAGGTGTTCCGATATACTAATATTAGCATATTATTTATGGATATAATGAAAAATTATTTAATTAGAAAATAATAATCTTTTATATAAAAAAATTGTAATTTTTAAAAAAAATAAATTAATGATCTCTCTAATGTAGCCTAAAGGAAAATTAAATCAATTTTTCATCATTGGTAGTTTTCTTCTTTGGGGGACAATTTAATTAATTTTTGCCAATTATTTTACATGAACGATGTGTGCACTGATTTAGCATGATAAGAATTTTGAATCAAAAGTACTTTCGTGTCAATTAAATATTTTAGAACTTATGAACATTTTGACCACAGCATGAGAAAAATAGCTTTTTTTGACTGGAAAAAAATCAAATTGTTAGTGAGTGTCAAAAACAGGTGACGAGATTTTTTTTTTTTCGATTTTTTATTATTATTATTTTGTCTGTGACATTTATGAGAACAAAATGTAATCATGGGAAAATTTTAATAAAAAGTATAAAATTGAATTCACGGGTGAGGGTGCACCTTGCGGAAACAGCTGATTAGCTGATCTCCTGCATATAGGGATAACTTCACGCACTACTTGCTGACCAAGCGAACAAAACTCACGTGACCTAACGCAGACCGTGATTCTGCAGCAGCTCGCGTGCAGGACCTCACTATAGCCATGCACGCCGCTCTGCTCTGGTCATCTGGTATAGGTCACGGACCGATGAGCCGCACCCCACCATCAAATAACCCCCATGCCTTCAAATTACATCATAAAAATATTTCATTTTCTCACGGATTTTTGTAAAAAAAAAAAAAAAAAAAAAAAAAAAATTGACCGCACTAAAGTTATTTCAAAACGATATAATTATTTATTTTATTACATTTGAAAAAAAAAGTTGAAGTAAATAAATAGAAAGTGCGATTATAAAGATTTAGTGAGATATGTTTGTTTTTGAGTTGATGAGAGAGCAATAGTTGCGAGAGGCTCATGAAGAGGAGGGTTTGGCTTTGGTCCAGAGCATAGCCCATATAGCACACGAATACATTGTTCATCTGAAGAGGGGATGTTGTAATACATACACATATATACGACGAGATATCAATACATGCATGGCCGATTTACTCACCTCAGCACCCGCAAACAACGTATACACATTATTATAGTTTTGTATATAGGGTCAAAATGAACGGTAAAGAGCTTATATATCATATAAGCAATAAGCCAACAAGCAGGATATATATGTATATATAGAAAATGCTACGTCATGGCGAAATATTTGTCCCTATATATAATAGTAATTATGTGATATACAGTGAGGAGAGAGAAGGTGGAGTGCTAAAGAGAAACGGGAATATCATAACTTTTTTTTTTTTTTTTTTTTTTTTTTTTTACTTTTTCGATCTTATACAGATTTGACCTTAAGGCGTGCCTTCAATAGATGCTACATAGCCTTAAAAAGTATCTTCTCTCCGCCTCTCTTATATTTGAGAAATATGCCTTGAGGGCACGGCCCAGCGGCCAGTCACGATTTTATACCCACAAGCTTCATAATATAATGTACCGTCTTTTTTTATTTTTATATTTGTCGTAAAGTCACCGCGCCTTAGAGCCCGCATATCTTGCAATATAAAACTGTATCATCTTAAAATTAAATATAAGAAAATTTAAGTCATCCACAGGATATGTCTCATATTTTGTTTTTTTTAACAATTAATTTACTATGTGCGGGTCGTCAAAAAAAAAAAAAAAAAAAAAAAAAATTGATATTGAAAAATGAAATTTTGATTACATTTTTATTTTTTTATTTATTGCTATTTTTTATGCTCACCGTTGACAATTGTTATATTATTATTTAGCATTCATGTAAAGGCATTATATAGATTAGTATGAGTAAAACAACGTAAAGGTATAATAATAATTGCATGTAGTATGGAGTAAAATATCCATGTTTGGAGTTTAACCATCAGTCACGGACTTAAAAAGTAAAACGGCGTCAGCAGGCGTCACGGAGAGCGCGGTGTATAAAGAAGACGACATATAAAAACGACCGACAATTTGGATTTTTTTTTTTTTTTTTTTTTTTTCAAGTTTTCTTGCTGGGCACGTTCATACATAAAGTTGCGCGTGTACCTTGCATCTCACAAGCCTCATGCAGGCCCTTATTTTAACTGTTATAGCTCGTGTCGTGACTAACCATGTGACTCGAATATAATTTCTATATAGCAAAATTTTGTATACTATATACATTGAAGACAGCATCATGAAACTTAAATAAACGATTCAACCCTAGATAATTAAAATAAACCCGTATCTTTTATAAACCTTTTTGTAAGTATCGCAGAGAGTATAAAACCATTTAATGTTTAATTCATTATCTATTACTTTCATCTTTTTTTGTTCTTTTAATGCCATCATTGAAAATTTTCAATCACTTTTTTTTTTAAAGACGTATACTTTTAATGCTTTATAATATAGAAAGTTTTAAAAGAATAAAAAAATCTAGAGTTTTTTTTTTCTTTTTCAAACAGCTGGGTCTGTTCTTTATGAAAAATGACCTGCATATTTTTATATGTTATATATTTTATTATAATATTATGAATGTATTGTAAATTATCAAAAGTTATTAATATATTATAATAAAAAGTTTTGCCCTCTCTCGTTCTCTTCATACATCAGCTTTTTCATATCTAAAATATATAAATGAAATGTTATTATTATTATTGACTATAGATTCCAAAATGCTTAGTCAATTTCTTATAGCATAATATTCAATGTTTCTTTGTTATATACATAAAAAAAAAAAAAAAAAAAAAAAAAGTTTTTCAAATATTCAACGACTTTCTATGTGTGATAGTTTGAGCAATAGGTCGTGACTGAATGACCTAGAATTACACCCTAACAATAATATTATAACTTTGAATATATACTTTTGTATTAATATTATTTTTTGCTATTCACAATTGCATTCACGCCTGCCATTTCAATTGATATTGTTATTGACCATGTAAAAAGTATAGCAAATCTTTTCATCTTTTTTTTTATGTAATAAAGGAAAAAAATATAGATATATTCATTCAAAATACGCAGCTGCATTGTATATTATATAAATTTATATGTTTATGTCAAAATTTTATTCTATATATTTAATAATTAAATTTATTGTTTTTTTTTTTTACCGGATGAAATAAAATAATATCACGAATTTTGCCCACACACAAAGTGTGCGAGAAAGACGAGAGACATGTGATCTTTTGCTGTTGAAAAGTCAAGCTTATTTATACTTTTTTTTTTCTTTTTTTTTTAACTCCAGATTATTATTATTTGAGACCTCACAGCTGTAAGACTACACCCAATTTTTATTTCAAAAAATGACTGGACGTACGCCTGTTTTAAAAGAATAAAGAGAAGATATAGGTTTGTTCATCTTCTTTCTTTTACTTCTTATTATTATTTTGCTGGCTATGAGCCCAATAATGTAAAAGGTTCCGCGTGTACGAGAAAACAAAAAAGAATCTATCTCATCTCCTCCCTCACCTGAAGGCAATTTAACGATTTTTTTTTCTTGTATGATGAGATGAGAAATAGAAAAGAAAAGAGCCAACACCCACCCTCAAGTATCTTCCTGCTTTCTCCTATATGCTTAATATAATATAAAAATTGCATGTATGTTCAATTACATTGATATGATCACCATGGAACACACAAAAAAAAGCCACCTTGCAACTATATATAGCCTTGTAAAGGCTACTTATATACAAATTTGAACGAAAAGACAATCGGAAATTAATTTTATAGTTGGACATTTATTAAATTATGATTGTTATATTTATTATTATTTTAATATGATTTAATAAAATATCAAGGTCTTTGTATTATACAGTATTATATATAAAGATATATAAAAGTACAGCTCAATATGTCACGATCAGGTCTTAAAAATTGATTGACTTGAATATAAGAAAATACAATCACTTTTATATATTTAAAAAATAAAAAAAAGAAGCAGAACTTGTTTTCTCTTTTCATTGATTATAAATGAGAAAAAGATTTCATTATTATAAAATTAAAATAATAATATAAAAAAAAAATGTTGATATCTTGTCAAGTCAAAAAAAGACTGAATGAAAAATAACTTGTTTGTGTATTTAATTATACATCATGTGTTTAATATTATGCATTATTTTATAATCGTGACTTCCTTTCAATTATTATTACAACTTGGAAGAGAGAGGTAGGGAAAGAGAGAGAGAGAGAGAGAGAGAGAGAGAGAGAGAGAAGGATAAGTAATATCAAATTAAAAGTTATTTGTAAATAGTATTTTTCCTTGGGATATAATGTCATTATATGATTTTTAATGCCAAAGGCTATACTTTTAAATTTTTGTTTTAACTTTATATATATGTGTTGAAGGTATACAATGAATGGGGTTTGTCAAGTTTGAAATTATATTTATATTTTTTGTGATGATATGACGTATAATGCTTTAATTTTTTTGTCTTCAGTATTATAATGAAAACGTCACTTAGTGATCAGTATTTTTATCTGACTTAATTTAATTATAATATTGTATATATATTTTTTTCAAGGAAGTAATAAACATTAGTTGCTTGAAAACGTTTCTCTTTCTTTATATTCCGCATTTTCATTTTCAATTGATGTTATATTATAGTTATAATCATCATTTTTATAGATTTCTGCAGCGTCTGCTATTTAAATATTTTGCAATTTATTATTTCCTTTATTTAGAATTTATTTAAAAATTCCTTTTTATTATAACAATGATTTATATGACAAGAATGATAATGAATTTTAACAAACTGAATTGATTGAAACTTTTCTTTATTATAATTATGTATATATTTACTTAGATAATACGGAAGATGGTAATTAAAAGAAAAATTAAAAATATTTCTTACCTGTTGTGAAGAGAACGATGGCTTTTAAACAGCTGTACTCCGCAGAATCGACATGTAATGCTTTGAGTTTCTCGACTTGTTCTTGGAAGATACGAATGTGGTCCATAAATGCAACTACTCGATCTGCAGCCATTGGTGAGGCATGCAGACCTGCAGCAGCTAGGAGAGGTGCCACGTGAAGTGGCATAGAGCACTGGGATGCATTCAGAACGAACAATTCGCTCCATACAAGTCTTAGTAGAGCAACTTGGTCCGTCACTTGAAGGTCTGGGAAGAAGGGTATATTTCTAGCCCATTCGACAGCACTGAATAATAACCTTGCGGCTAATTCACAAATATTGTCGATACCCATAATGTTGTTTGGTTGCATACACTGGCCATAACGTGAGGTTGGGTAAGGTTCGGCACGTAGTAATAAGGAGATGTAACTTGATAGATATGAATGTCCATTTAATGCATCTCCATTTGTTAGTGCATACTGGCCTGGTATTCCTGGAGGTTGGGAAGGTGGGACACGCCCCCTTTGCACGGCTGTGGCAAAACCAGCAGAAGACACATATTATTAGTTGCACGTTCAATTTGCATGCAATTAAATGTAAAGCGTTTTTTTTTTTTTTTTTTTTTTTTTTTAATTTACATTAAGCCTTTCCAGTTATACAGTTATTAAAAGAACTCTATGAAATGTAACAAACTTTTCAGAAAGCATCTACAAATTTAGGCACTAAAATTTTAGCATTTTTATAACAAAATTTATATATAATAAGAATGTAGATGAAGGGTTAGATATTCCATTTAAATATACCACAAAACTTAACATAAAAAAAAATGTTAATTTTTTTTCTATAAAATTTCACAAATGGGAAAAAAGTACATCAATTATGTGGTTTTATTTTGCAATAAATAATAAAAATATATTCACGTAGTGTCAATTTAATTCTGGACACACCAAACATTTATTTGCTGCAAAGCACTAGCATGGGTGACACGGAAGTAAAAAATAAAGCACCAAGATACACCACAAACATTGACAAATGAGTTCAACCATAACTTTCCACACACTTTTTTTTATCTTTCTGCATATAATATGTGTTGAATTTTTTATATATTTAAGTCAATATTGACGATTTTTTTCTATACTGTTTCTATACATATATTAACAATTTTTTGTATATAAAGAGAAAGCTTTATAAATAATATTTTTGCAAAAACAAATCCACAAATAGAACACTGAAATTAATATTAAAAAGTCATATATAAATGCAGTTAAAAAAAATATATGAATTATATATAAAATAATAAAGCGAATGTGATTTGTTATTATTAAAGCTGTATTAATTTTTTTCTTTATCAACAATAAAAAAAAATCCGCTATATTGAGATCTCATCATCATAAGCTTCCATTCTCTGTATATTCTTTATTATTACGGTGACCGGGTCACATTCCTTAGTAGTGATCTGCGGTTAAGAGTTTATGTTTGACCCACATCAGCTGTTGGGGTCGTGGAGGGCGGGTCTTTTTTTTTTATTATTTTTTTTAACTCACGCGAGAAAACGATTAGGATTTGTATAATAAAATATTTTCATGATTTTACGGTAAGCTGGTAACTTGTAATGTTTTGTTTTTTTTTTTTTGTTTTTTTGCTGAAATATTTCAGAAAGATTTGTCATGTTATATTACTTATATATAGGACAAGTATAGCAATTCTATACATACAATCAATTTAAATTTTTAATTTTAAATCATACAAAATGTATACAAAATCCTATACGTATACTGCATTCTAAATCCTTGTTTACAATTTATATATATTTAAATACAAATAGTATTTTTATTAGACTAGGAAATTACAATTGTGATTTATTTATATTTATTTTATTACTCGTATAGTAACACAAATAAACAACCTTAACTATATATGATGTCATTTCTTTGATTATTTACATCAATGTCCTTTTTACCGTTATAAATCTACGCACAGTATGAGTTAAATGTTTATTACTTGTACTACTTTATGTTAATTGCTATTTGTTTGAATTAAATTAAATGATATCATATAGTACATAGTATGCATGCATGTATACGAAAGATTTTATTTATAATTATTATTTTATTTTTATTTTTTGTGATCTTGTCAAATACTTAAGTGAAAGGCAAGATTTTTATTATATAAAAAAGGTCATGTCCTCTATATATATGAAAGATTAAACTTTGTATATAATATAAAAATTCATTCAAATTAATTATTAACTTTATACCCATGTAATAAGCTATATCCTATTACAAATTATGAAGTAAAAGTTGTTATTATATACACAATGCATTTTTTTTTTATTATTTTATAACTAAATTAATTTTAATGCTCTAAATTTTTTTAAAGTAAATTTGAATTAATTTATAAATAACAGTAACGCAAATTTATATAATATAACAATATGTATTTTAAGATTTAAAGGCATGAAATTTACAGCATTATATAGAACTGAAAAGAACACGTGAGGGCACTTGTTGCTCCTTTCAGCTTTTTTAACATCAACAATGCTTTTTTAACGTAACATCAACGCCACCTGCGTAAGCATTATTAACAAGTGCTCCACCCAACACCAGTATACATTATAAGTGGGTAAAATATCAAAGCAGAAAATTATATTGTAATGAAGTATTCATTAATTTATTATCTATATATGTGTTAAACCTCTGTAGCTATGTAGATTAAAATAAAAAACATAATATTTTTTCAAATTCTCAAGAATATTATTTAAATAAACAAAAAGAATGTTGTTTTAAAAATATAAACATCTCTAACTGTGAGTTTCTATCCGGAAACGAGACTATACGTATAATATTCAATCTATCAGTCAAGAGATAAAAATTTCAATAAAGACAAGCAAAAATAACCATAAGAGATGAGAGATGATGCATATAGCCTTGTGATATAAAAGAGCACCAACAAATCCATTCTATATAATATAAGACACCAAAAAGATTTTTTAGTAGAGATACGCCACAGCAACAAAGGCAAAACTTTTGGATGGAGGTGTATTTAGAAGGTGGAGGTGGATATAAAAAATTGTTATAGCTTGCGGTGGCCGCGAGAATGCGTGACGTAATATATTTTTGGGCAAGCATCTCTTCTGTATATTATATACACCAGCAAAGCACGATCATATAGTTGTGGCGGTCAACACAACAGGGAGGCCATAAGATTCTCTTTTTTTTTTTCTCTCTCTCCAGCATCTCTCTCTCTCTCTCTCTCTGTTAGACATGATGGCAAAAGAGAAGAAGTAAAAATCTATCTTACAGTATAAAGAAGAAGCGCAGAAAAAAAACGGGACCTTGATTCTATATTGTACCTCTACCTGGGCCATATGTCTGATTATATGCAGGCATGCACCATATAAATGATAAATGACTATGTAACTCAGCAGGATTCCAAGTTTCTCATTAATGAAATTTTAATTTATTATAATATAACAAAATACTTTGCATGCACGTTTAAGGAAAAGTTATTCACATGAACTTTTTTTTAATTTATAAAATTTCTTTATTAACATTATTTTTATAAACCTAATTTTATGTTGACAGAGACTTCAAAACAAAGAATTTTTCCCATATGACAACAAAAGAAGCGTTAAACATTGTTATAAAAATATTAAAGGGCCACGTTATGTATAGTAGATAAAAAAAATGTACAAAAAGATGGCTTGGAGAGATTGACAAAGGTTATATTTTTTAAAAGATAATATGTCTCTCATCTCTATATACGTTTTTTTTTTTTTTTTTTTTGCATTATTATGCAAAGTAGGGTGGGATATTTAAAATGTTTAAATACTATTCTAATGCTTATATTTACCGTTATTTATACTTGTCACGTTGCGTAATTGGTTTTTTAAAATTAATTATTGATAATTAATAATGACATTATTGCATAATCTTGCAGAGGGTCTGCATATTTTCAAAGACAACTTAACTAAAAGTAACTAATACCTTTGATTTAAAGCTATGCTTTAATAATAAAATTTTAAAATATATTATAGAGAGAGAGAGAGAGAGGTTAGAATTTTTGAATATATCCATAAATCAAAACCATACCTTGTTCATTTATTACAGCGTTTAGTTTGTTTGATGTGTATATTGCATGCTATAAAGTATAATTGCGAACAAAAATCAAACTGTTTTCTTCACTATACTTTTAACTATATAAACTTAATTACTAAATTCTATTTTTATCTTCAACTAGAAAAAATATATATTTGTTTATAATTGTTTGGTGTGTGTGGGATCGGGTCGAGGGCCTCAAGATCAACTTTGTGGAACTGCCAAACTGCTTAAGTTCAAGTGTTGAACCTGCATGCTTGGACGATTGTAATCCCGTGAGGGCGAGGACACCGCCCCCCAACTTAAACACGATATTAATTAGCGAGCTAAGCGAACGTGCCTTGCTAAATCTAGAGCAACAAGCCTTCCTTTTTGCTCTCAACATCTCGCCTCAGGCACCAACAAATCTCTTCATTTTTTTTTCTTCTTTTTCTATCTTATTTATTTCTTCATAATAAGATCTCTAAGATAGCAATTTATAACATTTTTTTATATATAAAGTTTTTTTTAACAGACCTTGTTTGTATTATATAGTTTAAAATTTTCAAAATACTAATTTTTATTGAAGATTAATAATCAACATAATATCAATCAATTTTTGGTTCTGTTTGTTTATTTTATGCACGATTAATTTAATAAAACAAGAAAATCTACTGATGAGACCACATATAATTATTAATTTCATCAACCAAATAAAAAATTTGTTGCATAATGTATGTAATTTTCAGAATATTTTTCTTATTTTATTATTTTTTTATGCATGTTTTGTATATTACGTCAAAGTTGTGTAATACCTTTAGAACCCTCAATGCTGTAAAATTTTTAATTAAATAAGATAAAAGTCAATTTAAAATTATATAAAAATGTTGCTTGTATGTATAAGTATTCGAAGTGAACAGTGTGTTCATACGAGAGTTAATTAAAATAATGTTAAGGTTAAAACAAGTCGTTCGAAAGAGCAAAAAGAATCAAGTTGAGAACTCTTATAATATATAAAAGTAACAATGTAATAACATTTTGCTAATTACAATGCATGAACCGGAACTCTTTTATATATCTTACATTATTAATACGCATAATATCATATGTATGTTATATCTAATAATTTATTTATTAACTATATTATACACACATATATATATAACCAGTTTTTAAAATTAAATAAGAATATATTCCAATTTAATAATATAATATTGTGATTTAAGATTGATTGATATAAGATGGTAATGAGACACGTTTTAAGATTATATGCCAGGCATGTATTACAAAATATGCAGTTAAAAAAAAATATATAAGTGATTTAATACGTTGGAGTGTGAGAGTTTATATAATATACATTATAATGATAGACAGCAATGAGCAGAATACGAATTTACATGAGCATAATAATGTTAACTCATCTCTCTTTTGTTGTCTTGAAATATTTCTCATTCTTCTTTCATGTTAAATAAAAAAAAAAAAAAAGAAAGATACATTAAAAATACGATTGTTAAAAAAAAAATATATATATAAATATAACTGGTTTTTAAGAGTTGCATACATTTACAACGTCCCTTATACATAAAAATGCACTTGCTAAAGGATTTGTTATTAGTTAATATTATTAAAAAGTTGATTTTATGTTTTTTTATAGTTTACAGGTGTATTTTTTGATTTGATTTTTATTTTATTTTGTTATATACCTGCTCTCCTACTCCTCCCCCTTATATACACACCCACTACTCTACTCTTATAATATTCTGGACTAACGTAATACATATAAGATAGAGAGAGAGCTAAGGTGGCCAGGTGGAGGCCACTCTATTTTCCCACGACACGCAACCTTTCCCCTCTACCTTTAAACTACCTTTATAATATTACATTTTATATTTTTCATTCTCCCTCTTAAATATTATTATATACATTATGCTGCCTACAGTCTATACCCTCAGGCCTCAGGGTACCAACAGTTATAGAAAATCTGAAAGTTACACCAGTTTTTATAATAACAATCCAATATAATATATAAATCCACGCAAATATCTTGACCACATATAAATTAAAATATATATATAAGAAAAAAAAAAAAAAAAAAAAAAAAGAAAAAGAAAAAGAAAACGCCCTATCGCGCATCTATATACATATATAAAAGTATTAAAATTTACATAACAATGTAATTGACCATTAGAAATATAAAGCATCTCTTGTATGTACCCCTTACTGATATAATATTATATATAACAATTTTTTTGAATTAAAAACTGTACTTGATGTGAATAATATCTCACCTCACTAAAATGTTATGTTATTTTTATAATGTATGCATGTAACTTTTATATGTATTATACTCACAGCATGTGTTATCTTTATAACACATTTTATTATAATAATATTAATAATATTAAAATGGCAAAGTTAAACAAACGGAACTGGTTATAATAGTATAATGATCATATTTCTTTATAGTGCTAACTGCGGCTAATATACTTAAGGGTGATGATCTGTTGGTGATATGGACGCACGGTGCAACTATACCTATAGTGAGTGAGAGCATTTTATAAGCAATGCTTGGCGCATGCATGAATGTGTGACCACTTACGTCCGCACACCGTTTCCTCTCACGTCACGAACCGTGACCTCTCCCCCTCCCCCCCCCCCATATCTCTCTCTCTCCCCCATAGTGTAAGTCAAGCTCAGTGACTGCCCTTCACAACACTCACTAACTCACTCACCAACCTATTTAGAATAATATTTTTGTATTTTATTGCAGCACTGATTTTTAAATGATGATCTATTAACCAAACCGTACATAAGTATATAAATTTCCCCCTCTTAAAAACACAAAAATAAAGGTAAAAACAATTAAATTTTTCCTGCTATTATTTAACTTTTATCATTGCTTTAAAATGCTTAGATAAAATAACTATCTACAATTAAAAAATTATTAATTATTAAATTCATTCAAAGCTAAAATCAGCTTATAAAAGCACACAAGAGAGTTGAGAATTTTGCGCAGTCAAATGGGGTTGCTTGTATAGTTAAATGGGGCGGTGTGGTTAGATATAGTCGATATAGTAAAAGGGCTCTTTACATCTAATATGCAATAATTTTTGAGCGAATGCTATATAGTTAATTAAGAAGGCTGTTAATTTTTATTGTCTTCATTTCTCGTAAAAATATAATATTTTTCCACAAACTATTAACTCATCATCATATAAAATTAAAAATAAAATTAACAGTATCAAATCCATTCTTTTAAAAATTCTTGTATACATTGCATTGTTAATTTGGTAATAAAAACTCACTAAAACTTACAATTACTTTTTATAATTTCCTGTTTTTGTATACATATTTTTCATTTTTATAGCATAAACTTAATTTTGGTTTATTATAATTAAAAAAATAATAATAAAAAAAAGACCAAAAAAAAATGTAAGCGTCATGGTATTATTAAAATATATAAATAATGTGCATGCACCCATAACGTGTGAAGTTTATACATATAAAAATACTAAAGATTTTATGATGTGACGATTAATGGGCACGTAAATGTATGTGTAACCTTATAGCTATAAAAATTACACTTTTTTTTAAAACAATAAGAAAATGCATGTACTTTAATTAAGTTTTTTTTTTTTACTATCCAAGGTGCATTCATTAATGATATGAGAAGTGTTATATTATATTTTATAATTAAAAGTCTATAGGTATATCTGACCTTTGTTTTACTATGTATAAGAAGTAAGAACGCAAAATGTTTTCTTTTCTTTTTTCTCTCACTACCTTCACACCTTTCATCCTATGTGTGGTGATGTCAGTGATGTGTGTTGCATATACACACACACACACATATATATATATATATATATATATATATATATATATATATATTTATATATATATATATATATATATATATATATATATATATATATATATATATATATATATATATATTTATATATATATATATATATATATATATATATATATATATATATATTAAATCTTAAATCACGATTAATGATTCTATAATATACAACATAACTTAAAGCGAGAACCATCCGTGAAATCAAAAGCTTCAGGACATTCATCTAAAACGTCAATAAATATGACACCCCGTGGTTGGGATAAATCTTTTTCGTTATGATGTTCTGATTTTTTTTTATCCTTAAGGCAATATGTGATTTCATTTATCCGTGTCGATTGATTTTTCATCTAAGAATAATATGAAGTTAAGAGAGAGAGAGAGAGTTAAAGTCTCTCTTTTTATACAATACACCATAACAAATTAATCATGTTATAATTGTCATTGATACTAACTTATTGATTGATGTTATAGTATTATGTTGTTGTATAGGTATATCTATTTATTTTTTTGTCAGACATGTTTTTTGATGTCAAAAAAAAGAAATTTTAAAGAAAAGAATTATTCAAATAGTTAAAATTAATTAACATTCACTTGTTTAAATACATGACGAGTTATGCTGAAGGGTAAATTATGCAATGATCAACAATTTGTTTTCTTTTGTACTTCACCTTCAAGGTATATATGTACGTAATAATAAAAAATTATATATATGATAGAAATAATGAAGTGCCATGTTAATTGTTAAGAAATTTAAAATACTTTTTTTTTCTTGTTGAATAAGCAAAGTATATTTATCGAATGACTTCAAGGTATATTATAGATGATGATAATACATTAAAGCGAAAAATGATGATAGCATCTCTATAAGACATTGTAATTTTTTTTTCTGCTTTCTCCACTGCATATATACATTTTTAAATATATATATAACCCCACCTTTACACCCTCAATCCCTTAGGCACTTTCACCTTTCAATGTCTAAATTTTAAAATGATCTTATATCAAACTTATAGTGGTATATGGTTGAACTCATTTTCAAAATAATAATATAACATATATAAAAAAAAGGCGTAAAACATGGACCCACCTTCTCTCCTCATGCCCATTTTGAGGCACGTTTTGAGTCGACAGTACTGGCATTGATTACGATGATGTTGATCTATTGGGCAGTTCCGGTTCCCTCTACATGAATATGTTAGATTTCTTCTTACACTTCTTTTAAAGAAACTTTTGCAACCTGAAACATATAGAAATAAGATTAAAAAAAAATTAAAATAAAGTCATTTATCATCATTTTTATATTATATACAATACAATAGAGGGAGGTTACTTATTTTTTTAAAACAAAATATATGGATCACATCAAGATTTTATGTAACTCGTGCATCTTTTAGTATATACCCATAATTATACATTATATAACACGCTCTCTTAGAGCTTAATGTGAGTCTTATAATATCTCAACCCACATAATCTTTATTATATATATATATATATATATATATATATATATATATATATATTATATATTATAACATTGCAGGCCTGAGAGCAAAATTGAAAAATATAACAAGTTGCATGTCTTCGTTCGTATATATTATACTGTACAATCCGCCCGCGACTGAATCGACTCTCACGGTCAGTCACATATATCAAGAGTGACCACCAATGCAGTCTGCAATCCGGAGGACTATAACTTGGTATTTATGCATTGCATGTGTGTGTATCATTTAATGTATATGGTCATAAATAATTGAGTGAGAATTCTGCATCTTTTATAATATGCAAATTTCAAAAAACAAAATTTTCTGATTTAAATGTTATTATATAAAATTCAGAATTCTACTCTATATCGTATTCTCTCTTTTATAAGATTATAACCTAAATATGTATAAAGTTTTGATTTGCTTCAAACAAAAGATGACAGACCACTATGTATACAAGTATAATGATAACAATACAGAGCAGCTAAAGCAGTATACATTTTTAAAAATAGAAAATATATGAAATTGTATGAAACTATATTTCTATAATATAATAACTGGAAAATTAAATGAAAACAAAGCAATTTGAACACTTATTTTCTCCAATTAATTCCTAATTCTGATGTAATTTGATGCACCATTACTCCAAATATTACAGTTTCTTTTAATCTGTAATTTAATTCATATATATATATATAAAATAATTAAACAATCAAAAGAATTATACGATTTATTATATTATTAAATATATATATTCACAGTTATAATTGTTAAATTATATTCAATATTATTATACTTTTTTATTTAATAAAAACAAACATCTCAATCTAATCTACTTCTAATAATAATTTTTATGAACCAGAACGTAAAAAAAAAAAAAAAAAAAAAAATTGATGAGATGTGAAGTACATTTTATATACAAAAATAAATTTTCATTTGAAATAAAACACGTTCTATATAATTAGTTGGTAATATAATACATAATCTGATGGTTTTGAGAAGGCGGAGCTAGTGACCCCGTCGTGGTCAACAGAGCATAATAAAAAGACACTGACCGCCACACTAATTAAGTGACATGCCAACACAGTATAATAACATATAAAAATCACCTTTCTACATAAATATTTTGATACTCTTTTTTTTTTTCTTAAAAAGAAATATGATTTTTTAAACATTTTTAATTATAAGGAAATTAGAGAAAGGGGGAAATATTATAAGAATGCACCCACCGTGATAATTTGAATTAATTATAATTTTTTTTATTATTCACATAGTTTGTGAATATAATTCTAAATCATAAAAGAAAGAGAGAGAAAAAAATACTAATTAAGAGTAGCCACAGGTATATAATAATATGATTGTTATCATTTTTCTTCTTCTTAATATTACTATTATGCTTGTGTATTATAATGACTCCTATATATAGGATTATTATTATTATTAAATGTATTATATTGTTAACAATCACGAAACATCATCATATTATATGGTTTTATTATTATTATATATAAAACGTTAAAAAAAACATAAAGTTCATTTATATGAAAAATGTTATTTTTGTATAATAATTATAATTATGTTCTCTTTTACTCATGTAAAAATTATACAAAACTATTTTCACGACGTTATAAAAATACAATATATTTTGATAAGCGTTTTTTTTTTTTTTGCTAATTATTATTTAATTTTTTTATTATTATTATTCTTAAAATACTTATAAGCTGATTAACACTGATTAAAATTGTATACATTTTTGTGTACATGAAATTATGAAAACACAGCATAATTTATACGAAACAAATGTTAAAGATGTGAGGTCAACCGTAATAATTTGATAAGTATTATACAATTAAAAATTAACTTTTTTTTTGTAAAGAATGTTTGTTTAGTATTATGTTCATGTATATTATGTAATTGTTTTATAGTTTTATTTTTATATACAATGGGAATTTGATTAATTTTTTTTTCTTTTGAGTGATGTTGTTATATTGCAAAATTTGTTTTAAATTTCAATCAAGTAAAAATCTGCCATAATTGAAAAAGTACATCATTTAAAAAAGTATACAGAAAGTAATTAATGTGAAAAATAAACATTATCGTCAATGGGTGTAAAATTTTTAAATGAATTCCAAAGAAAAATTGTTAAGCACAGTATATATATAAAAAAAAATTAAAAAAAAAAGAAAAAAAAAAAAAAAAGGAACAATGTAAAATCAATGTTATACTCAAGGACCTTTGAGAGTAATGAAAATTAAATTTTCTCTCACACACACAGATGGTTGAATAATAACTTCTTGAACTTAAGGTCTTGATGCTGTTAATGAAATTTATATTACCTAATTATAAGTGAGGGAGAAGGTTCAAGTAGCAAAATGTCACACATCATTACCGCGCAAACATCGTATGCAATTCTCGCACGTGTAAATTTCATTGTCATTGTATGTTCAACAATGTATTAACGAAAGAAAAATACATTTTATATGATTATTAAATTCAATTTTAAAGTTATATACGAACAATTTTGATAATTATTATTATTATTTGCTATCGTATAATTAAATTTTTTAAATCATGTTTTAAAAATATTTTTATATTTAAAAACTGTTCTGCAAAGTAAACATTCTAAGAAACTCTATTATATAATATACACATATATAAAGCTATGTAATTGAAATAAGATGTATATCAAAATTAAATAGTTTGTAAGGTACATATTTAAAGTATTGTATGTATATATATCTCAAAGATACTTTTTATTCGTCCAATTAACGCGACATGCAGACATATAGCAAAGTGCAGTTGTAAGAGGTTTTTACTTTTTACTCGCACTAAAGTACTTGTCATGATACTGAAACCTTATTATTATTATATTTTATTATTTTTAACACTCTCTACATGTTATATTATTGGTGTTCAAGTAGTTGAAGTTGCAGCAAAACAATGCAATTTATTGCTAAACTAATTCAAACTGAAACGATGATTATATTAGTAGTATGGTATTTATTAAAAATAAACTTTTTTTTAATATAAAACACAATTTTGCAGAAAGTATTTTTTTTTTTTTTTTTGTAATGTTTATTTTCTTTTTCCTCTATTAAATTCGTAGAATAAACTATTTACATATTATGTTTTATTAAACAGATTTAGCTTTATTTTATAAAGTATTGGAAAAGTCATTACATGAGTAGTATATATCAATAATATATAATGTTAAGTTATATAAAATCAGAAATTGTGTAATTTTTTACACGTACATTTAATATATAGCAAATTCGTTCCTCGTTTTAACCTTTCAAAAATATATTTCCGCTTAGAGAGGAACTACAATTTTTTCTTCGTTATTATTATTATTATTATTTGTTGTTGTTGTTGTTATTTAATGAAATAATGTTTAAATACCTTCTGGTGTGATATAATAGTATTATTAATGGTTGACTGCGTAAAAATGCCACCAGCGAAATTTTTTTTTTTTTTATAAACAATTCCTCTGTTTTGGTTGAAATACGTGATGATTTTTTTTTTTAAATATTTTATGAGTGAGAAAATATTTTTTACCCTCTGTAATATTTTTAACGATTTTGTAACATTTTTATACAAATGTTTTATTTTTAAACTGATTTACAATTTATTAAATCATAATATATATTATTCTAATACTTTGCTTATACTTTTTGCATAATATGCAAAATAAAAACAATAAACAGCTAGACATTAATTTAATTCCACAGCTGCACAGAAACAATTAAAAACCATTTTATATATTCATATATTAATATAATTAAAATAATAGAAGCAGAGCATGGTTGTTCTTTTTTTTTTTTTTTTTTTTTTCTTTTTTTTTTTTTTTTTTTTTTTGCATTTAATATTATACAATATATAAGAACACAAAAGAATAAAAAGACGCGAACGACGTAGTAACGGGGCAACAAGGTTGTGTGTATATAGATGTGCACAGTGCGGTGTATTAGTGTTTCTCGCACGAAGCCAAGCAACTTCTTCCTCATTAACATAGAAATGATTATTCAACGTTCAAAAGAGCGGGGGAGAGAAGAGAGAATTATAGGGTACCGGATGTGCAAGTGCGATAACGTGTTTTGTGAAGGGCGTATGCATGCACTTTGCATTATTTTCTATATACACACTTATTATATTATATAGTTTGCTAATCTATGTGATACATTGTATGGACCATCTCTCGCATATAATATAGAAATCGTATTGGGAAAATATTTCAGTATATTATACCAGAAGAAAAAATAATAATATTATGCTGTGGTCATTAAATTTTTGATTTGAAGGCGTGGGAAAATTATATAAAGTTGTCGAGTTTATAGTCCAACCAAGTAAAAGTTTTTGTCTTTCATAAGTCAAGAGAGTGTTTATAATACATGGCCTTTTAAACTGGTTAATATTATATAAATTATACTTTCTCAAAGACGTATGAACTGGCATGCTTTAATACAATAATGAAATATTAAATTAATATTTTATTTTAAATTGTGTTGCTATATATATTGTTTTAATTAAAAAAAATAAACCCGGAAGTGTTTTTTTAAATTTTATATAAAGACGATATATATTATTATATAATATTTTAAATTCTTTTATATAGTATTGTGGCATGAAAGTAAAACTATATACAGCAGTTTAACACCTAATGCATATATAGCTTTTGTAAACTTGAATACCCTCAGGTATTATACTAAATGTCTAGTATATATATACCGACCCTGCTCACGCAATCACTTTTTGTTCTCACCAAAAAACACCTCGAACTAAAAGTTATTCTATTTCTATTATAGTGTGGGTGGCTATATAATATATCTCGTTAATTTAAAATCTTGCTATTAAAAAAAAAAAAAAAAAAAAAAAAAAAAAAAAAAAAAAAAAAAAAATCCCTGCACCTGCATTGGAATGTATCCGCAACATTCTTGAAATATCTTCATGGTCATAAAGTCCAAAAATTATTTTATACTAATAAAGAAAAAGAAAAGAATTATTAATAGAAAGGTGATAATTTAATTTAAAATTATAATAAAAACTATATAAGAGGACGTCAATTTTAATGAGTTTTTGATGTCAATTATCTATATATAAAGACTTTGATTTTAATTATTATTATAATAGTTTATAATGAATTTAAATTTTAAATTATTATGTTAATAAAGAAATATATCTTTAAAGTATTTTCACTATGGGTGGTGCAAATTCAATTTAACAAGATCACCGTAAAAATAAACGTAAAAAAAATAAATAATAATAATAATAAATAAATAAAACCTTTTATTATTATTATGCAATAAAAAGTTTTATTTATTTATTTTTTAGGTTAATTTAGTTGAACTATAAATGTTACCTGACATATTTGATATCAAATTATGAAATAACACAGTGGTATTGATGCGTAACAAAAAGACATCATATATAGTATGTATTGTATTTACGTATATATATATATATATATATATATATATATATATATATATATATATATATATATCGACGTGGCTGCGGCCAAAGGGCGAATCTGCATTTCAAGGTCGCCCCACAAAAGGCGAATCTGCAAATTTGGCCACTCGCACAAAGGGCGAATCTGCAAATTTGGCCAAAATGGTTTTATTGTACTTTTCGATAAAGGCTAAAGTTTTATATGTTCCCTGAAAATTTTAAGGCTTTCTGATAATTACTTTTATTTATTTTAATTATAATTGTGAGCAATTTAATGGAAAAACGGGTTGGCCAAGGAGCGGGGCAAAAGGCGAATCTGCATCGGCAGGGCTGCCAACCTCTTAGTATGGCAACTCAATTTAGAATTTTAATTTATCGTACATTTTGCTATTATATTGTAATTTCTTTCATTTTTCAATCAAAATATAGAAAAATGTAACTATATATTAAAAATGTTAGAACAATTTGCCATTTTATTTAAATAAAATAAAATTGTTTTTGGTATTTTTTTGCTGTTTTTGTTGGCTATTCTTTTTTCAAAAACAGCTGTTCGTATCTCTTAAACTTCAAAACTTAAAAAATCTGCTTTTTTTTGTAACATTCTTTTAAAACCTATACTTTATAGTAAAAAGATTTTATTTTCTTAAAACATCAAGAAACTAATTTAAATAATAAAATTTAAAAAAAGAAATAATAAAGTCATGCCAGGTATAACCTGCCATGAATAAACGATTTAGGAACGCGCATGCGCAGAGCCTTACAATTTTACTATTTCCGAGAAATTTGTAGTTTAAACGATATAACCATTAAAATAAATATTACAAAATTTATCAAATAAAATATATCGACAAAACTAGCTCATTAAAAATATTCTCTCTCTTTGCTCTGATTTTTAAAACACTTTTTTTTGTCTCCTGTAAAACTATACAAAATGCAGATTCGCCCTTTGCTGCAAACTGGCCAAAAGCAAATTCGCCTTTTGCTGCAAACTGGCCAAATGCAAATTCGCCCTTTGGCCGCAGCCACGTCGATATATATAATGTATATAGAGGACTTCAATATTTTATATAAAGTTTAGCGTGTTAACTCGCTACGCATCGCTACGCACGAAACACCTCCTAATTGTTGCACTCTTTCTGACTTCATGCGGAGTCCTATATGCAAGTGTAGTGTATATATATATATATATACAGAGAGAGAGAGAGAGAGAGAGAGAGAGATCTTATAACACTCTGGTGATGATAATAGCTGTTAGAGAGCAAACTTGAAAAATCTTATTTTTAGTATCATTATGAGAAATGTTTGAAAAGAGAAAAAGATTTGAACATCAGAGAAAATATCATCATGCACAGTTGGGCGACGCGACTTTTATATAAGAAGAAGAAGAAGAAGTTAGTTTCGCACCAACAAGTAACCTAACACTGTGACCAATTAAAAGACACGTGAGAAGGTTTGGACTTTAATAATAATAATAATGTGACGAATCGTTGATTCCGTTATAATTATTTTACAATTTTTGCAGATTTTTATTATTTTATTTCATCTTTTTTTATATATAAAATACTTCCGACTTGAAACATTTTTTTAAAGTTAAATATTATATATACATAAATTTTGGACAATAATTATTATTATTTCAACATTTGTATTAGTTGACATTTTAGCTATATATATTGAGAGTATGATAGGGTATAATTTAAAATCCATAACAATATAAGTTTTATAGCGATATAATATGAAATGTAGCGTATCAATATTGCTCCTCGTGCCTGCATCCAGTGATGCAATAATCAGCAAATTATATTGGTGTCTTGAGTGTCATATCACGGCTTGTATATATATACTATACAAAATTTTGCTTTAGGCTTGGATGCAATATATAAAGGGTGGTATTTTTCATATGATAGTAACTCCCCCCTCATTTCCCTCTTATATACACGCATCCCCGCGTCGAACAAATGGTCCATGCACAACCTTATATACCACCGCAGCATCCCTATCCTATATGATATAAAGCTCTCGATCTTCCTCACCCTCACTTTTAAATTTTGAGTGATTTCCTTTGATATAAAATATAGAAACCTGCTCTAAACCTTATAATCTATACTCGTATCTTTCTCAATGTTTCTCTTATTTTTTTATATACATATATTTTATTTCTTAAGCAAGGTTCTATAGAGAATGATATTTTGACGATCATACTTTGAAAAAACTATAAAAATTCTTTTAGCAGTAACTATCAAATAATATATTTAATATTTTTTTCTTCTTATTTTATAATGCCGGATGTTATAGAAAAATATAATCTTGTTAGTGTTACCTTATACAGTTTTAAAATTTTTATATATATATTGAGATAAAAAGCAACTGGTTTATTTTTAAATATGATGAGATTCATACGATTTTTTTTTTCAAATAAATTTTATTAATTATATAAAAAAAATATATATAATAAACCAATGATATGCTCAAGTTATGTACTTATATATTTTTGCAAAAATTATGTTAAAAAATTTTAAGTGAAAATTTTATGGTTTGAAAGCTCTTACATGTGCGATGAATAATAAACCAAGTTTAGATTTTTTTTTTTTTTTTTTTACCCCCTGTAAAGCTATCCACCCGCACGACCTATAAAGTCAGGCTAAAGAATTTTTCTCGTATACGAAGTTTTTACCCTCAATTTAATGTCATCTAATCCCTTATTCTTCACTCAAAAAAAGAATATACTTCAATGCTATACATACATTATAGGTGCTGTTATATTATGTGGCTTTAAAAAATATATAAAAATATAAAGAAAAGTTGAGATCTTTTAAAAATGCATTTTTTACACTTTTTTTTTTATTAAAAAACTGGTTTTATTATTTTATTTAAATAATTTCAATAATAAGTTTGATATCATTAATTCATCTTTATTTGAATTTTCAAACACGACTTTTTCTGTGTTTTTCTATATTTAACTTTATATAGAAGATTGAGTGACAGCATACGGCTACTTGACCCATACCATGACCCTTCAAACTTGCTGACGCCCCTCTGTACAAGTCAACTATATTGTAAACCTATAAGATGTTTGGGTTAGTGGGTCGTGACCCTTTCATTTGCATTATAATATAATGCTACTGCATATATAACTGCAGCTGTATTTAAAATATTTTTAATATAATGAAAGCGACAAATTAAATTTATTATATGTAGAATGATAATGTATCCGTTTGACCTAATGAAGTGAAAATTAGCAACAAAAAATTAAACCTTCATTACTTACAACTATGTGTTTTTCATTTTAATTTTATTGTCTGAAATCTGAATATAAGCTTTAGCATCTCTCTCTCTCTCTCTCTCTCTCTCTCTGACACATTTTATGTATGGATGTTGAAATATAGAGGTATTTATTAATAAAGGTTTTCATATAGAGCTGTAAAAATATTCATTCACAAATAATAATATAATATACATACAATGAATATTATATATGATGATGATTAATAATATTTACATGACACAGAAATTTATATTAATTATAATAAATAATAATATCTATAAGATGAAAAATAGTATTATATATTACTTTTCTTATAACAGACACAATAATATGTCAAGTAAAAAAAATAATAAAGTGACGTCATTTTTTGGTGCACGAGTTAAAAAATATATATCTGAACAACAATATAAAACAAAACAATAGTGATGACGGCGTTATGGCATCTTTTCGTCGTTTATATATATATATATATATATATATATATATATATATATATATATATATATATATATATATATATATATATATATATATATATATATATATATTATTTTAAAAAGTTTCAATGATGGATGCTGTATAGGTAAGAGCAAGATTGTTTCTGTGCGATATCATGCAACAATGCCACCTTTTGTCTCGGTACCCCCCTTCATCCATATAGAAAAAAAAATATGGTCTTCTTCTTCCAGAGAAGAAAGCACGATTTTTTTTTTTTTTTTTTTTTTTTTTTTGTTCTTCCTATATACAACCCACACATACGGTCACATAAGAAAAACAGCTCGCGTGGGTGTCAAGACATGAACTTTTAGTAACAAAAAAAAATTATATCTATACCTCATTACAATATATACCTTATCAAAATTGCCTTGCTTGATGATCTTGATGACAGAGTATAAATATCATGTAACCTTGATTTAATAGTTCAAAGCTTTATTATATTATATGTATTTTTTCTTTTCATATATGGCCACTGGGCATACTATATTATTGCACTGATGATATCTAATGAAAAAATTATTATTATAAAAAAAGTTATATAATGTCTAAAATATAGTAACAAAAAGGTCATCTAACACGCACCTGTTTCATTATTCTATTGTTCTAAATTAATATTATATATATGTTGATGTCTACTGACCCTTAAGAGTTTTTTTTTAAACGTATTGTGTGTGATTAATTTTGTTTTATTATTGTGAAAAACTTGTTGTTGAATATAACATGAAATCAAAACAATGTGGGAAAAAAATTATATTATAAAAATAAAAGGTAGATGACGTTAAATAGTTGTTAACATTTTTTCGGCATTGTATAATTAAAAACAATCTCATACAATATAATAAAGTAATTTTCTTTTTTTAAATACAGTTTTTAACTTTGTTTTATATAAGAATGAGATGAGAAAACCAGGAAATTTTAATAAAACATAATATCTTTTTGTTAGACACAAGTGAAACATTTTTGCATGCAAATTGCATATATATATATATATATATATATATACACACATATATATATAAAAAAAATATATAATATATATATAAATCTTCATTTTTATAACGTGAAGAAAAAGATATGTACAAAACTTTAAATGGTTTGATGACTGATGTTTATGCATATTTATAAATTATCATTACACTTTATATTTGAAAACAGTATTATATAGCTTGTTCTGATGCCACTAATATCGAGTATAAGATATAGCTTTTTTGTTTGTCCCTCCAATATATCGTCATGCATGCCCACCCCCACTCATGACATCCAAAGCGAAGAGAAAGTTATTATATTGAACGATTGATTGACCATTGCTTTATGGCCCCACCCACTATCAATCCTGATTAGCTTGGACCTCATTACATCTATAACCCCCTCCTCCTCCCAATACATTTCCACCCTCACAATACAATATAAAATGGTTTCTATAAACGTATAATTGAATATATAAAACACAATTTTTTTGATTTAATTATTATTTTATCTATAAGTACAGCTCAATCAAAAGAACATCTATAATTAAAAAAAATTATTTTATCATTTTTTTTAAATCTATTATCTTTTACACAATTAAAATTTTATTTTTATACTATAGCATTTTTTTTTTTTTTTTATCATAAAATAAATAATAAAGGTGTACACGACATAAAATTCGAGCATAATAAGATCATGGTCTTTGACAAGATGTATAGTTAAAAAAATAAAAATAATAATAAGAACTTGACACGACTTTTAGTTTGAAATCACGTTTTGCTAATTATAAATATAGGTTTTCAGAGTCTCCTCCCTTATTCTCTCTCTCTCTCTCTCTCTCTCTCTCTCTCTCTCTCTCTCTCTCTCTCTCTCTCTCTCTCTCTCACTCTTCCTCTCTCAATAATAATAAAATCGATTGCAATTTTAACATATTCTTTCCCTTATACTTTTTTTTTTCATTGTAATTGAACAAGAGATGCATTTTTCGTTTGGAAAATATTATATAAAATAAAAAGGCAAAAATATTTATGGTAATTTTCTTATAATAAAATAACAGGCTTTATATAAGTGTGTCGCGATAGATAAACACACATTAATTTCATTTTGCTTTGTTGCCATATATTTTGTCATAAAATAATGTCCTGGCGAGAGTTAAGCCAGTATACCATAACTCGCGTCTTTATAAGATGCTATATGTTTATTTTGCTCGTTGAATATTTCATTAAAAAAAAAAAAAAAATTAAACTCGATGTAAGTCAGAGCATAACTTATTACCGGTGACACCCGTGCATACCTTTTGACTTGTATATATATATTTTTTTTTTCCTTCATCTTTTAGTGACCAAAATATATTATATTTCATTTCTTTTAACATAACTTCAAATAAGCATAAATTCACATGGAGACACATTATTATTAATATTTTAATATTTACAAAAATATATAGGACTTGAAATCTTGAGACAAAAATGTTTTTTTACAGGAAGGAGAATTTTAAACATAAAATTTAATATAATGTAGTACGTGCTTATATAGCATTTCTTAAACACTTAATAATATAATTTTCGTATAATATTTTTAAAATTTCAACTTGTAAAATTTAGTTTTTTATTTTTATTTATTTATTTTTTTCTGCAAAAATATCTCTTTACAGTTTTTACTTTTTTTATATATGTATATTTCACAAATTTGAAAGGATGAAACGTCCCAAATGATTATACATGATTCACTTATAACTTATACTAAAATATGAATAAATTTTTGTGTGGCACTTTTCATCGCACGTGCCATGCAGGTGTGTTTCTACACAATATTAAAAAGTTTGGGGTTTCAATTACAACATTTTTAACAGCTGATCTCCCTTGTTAAATATTCACACCAAAAACTGCTACGAGGGAACGCCCACGATTTACACCTGACACCTAAGGTAAAAATCTAAATATTGAATTCATCGAGTGAGAATTTTTGAGACTTGACTTCCAAATTTTTATTAAATATTCACGATAGTAAATTTATAACGGCAAAAATATTATAATATCTGTGTCATGCGTTAAAGTTGAATAAATTTTTAGCAAATAAAAATATCAAAACAGTTAAAATTTTGTATTCAATTATTGGCAAAGTTAATTAAATGTCTGCGTTTTTTCAGTCCATGTATATATTTTTAAAGCATTAAGTTTTTATTGACGAATAACTGTTTTTTCATTCTTTCTTTCGATTTAGATAAAAATTTCTATATATTAAAAATATATGTTTCATACATATATATAAAAGTTTGCCTTTTTAAAAAATCCTTTGTTTGAAAAAATATGAATAAATTTTTATCAACTTATAACTTCAATTTTTTTTACATGTCTTATAGACTTGCACATTTTTTATGATTTTTTCACCCAACAAATAAATCTTGATACGGGTCATTTTCACATATGTCATCATACATTTTAAAAACTAAGCGTACTCACCTTCGCAGGTAAATTGTCCGTAATGTTTGCCACTGGATTTGTCTCCACACACGACGCACTCGATGTTTTGGTTCTTGTCGAGTCCTCCCTGTGAATGTGACGAGCTGCCACCACTTGAGTGTTGGGAATGCGTGGATGCAGCGGCCACTTGGGCACCCGGAGTACTTTGAATGTCTCGCGAGATGTCCTCTGCAGTGGTCGGTGTCACCGGCGCCCCGGATGACACCACGGCGCCCGCCGACTCCCGCCAGCTACCTGGCGGGCCGACGAGCGCCATACTACGCGGGAACCCCAGCTCCAACGTGGTGACTACGCCTGGTGACCGGTCGGCCCAAGGAACTGGCAGCACCCCAAAGCAGGGTGCTGAGGCGGCCGCTGCAGCAGCGGCCGCAGCAGCTGCGGCTGCTGAGGGTGAATATAACGCGTCCACGGGCAGCAGCGAGCCACCTCCCGGCGGCGCGGGTGGTATTGCTGTGGCTGCCAGGCTTCACTTGCACCACCTCACTCACAACTTTGCACTTCTACCTTGCACTACAAGCTGCAATTTCAAAATTGCAGCAACTGCCTCAAATGGCAATGAATTTACACGAGGTGTCCTTGTCCTGCGAGGTTGTCCGTGGTGAACACCAAACGAGCGGGGCAATGAGCAACAAGCAAGTATAAGCACAGACTGAGCGAACGGCAGGAGCACGATCTCTAGCCCGGCAGTGTCACGGCGCGACTGAGCACCGCGCTCGCTAACCCCACCGCGCTGCTGTCTGAACCCTGACACCGCACTCGTCCCTCTCCCCTCTCCGTTGCCATGGTAACGTATGCCATATATGGCAGGGCGGGTTCGGGAGCCCCAGTGCCGAGTCGTGCTACGAGCGCGCCCCAGACCAGAGGCCATGTCTGTGATTGGCCCGCGCCAGCATTCGTTACGCTTTGCACTCGACAGTCTAAGCCCCTCCACTGAGTTTTTCACAGGCAGACTAAGTTCGCGCCTTTCTTTTTATTGTATCTCGAGTATCACCTCTTTATTACACCTGCCTTACAGAATTAAGCTCATTTGAGATTTAAACTTCGTTGATAACACACTATACTATTTGCATGAGCTGTCTTTAAAAAATAAGACTAAATAATTAATAACTCAATGGAACATGACAAGTATAGAGTGTCCTTAGTTCTAATAGGGGTCGCTCAGATGGCGTGTCCCGGCAAGGGACGATATGGAACTCGAGGGGGCGCACGCGGCTCGCGCGAGTTCGACATGAGGTCGACCCCCTCTACTCTTGCCCCTACACCCCCGCAATGCGGCCAATGAGGGCAAAGCTGAGGTGCTAAAAATGGGCAGGGCATACGAGGTGGAGATCTCGTGGTTGTCAAGAGTGCGTGGAGCTGCGAGATCAGCGAGAGAGACCCTGGGGTGCGGGTTGTGCTCGGGCCAGCGCTTGACCTGACCGAGTCTCTAATAAAACACCCAAGCGACCCGTGAACCCCTCTGCCTGGCCTGCTGCTTGACACTTGGCTCGCGCCCCATCATCACACACACAAAAAACATACACCAAAAAAGAAAAAAAATTGTCACTATAAAAAACGATCATTATCGTCACCTCTTCATACCTTTGCCAATAACTACCGATCAATAGAAGGGTAATAAAAAAAGGAGGAGGTATGAAACTGAAATCAATAATCAAATATATAGTATTATATATTCATTTTAATTCTTTAAGTTTATGCATGTCAATTTAAAAGTAATTAATAACAATATATTTCATGTTTACTAAAACAGGACCTGCATCAACCCCTATTTAATCTTCATGACTTTATTATCCGGGTATTTCAAAAAATCAGTTGAAATCTATAATCCAAATAGCAATTATGACAGGCAAGTTTTTTCAATTTCTTCTAATGCGGGATGCAAAAACTAACTGAAAATTATAAAAACAAACAAACATGTAATAGAGAGTGCTAACGTACAGGGGGGTGGGGGGGTATATTTTTTTATTTATATACATATATTTGAAATTCTTTTATTAAATTAATAGAATTCCAAGATTGAAGACATTTATATAGTTTGGAGTTTCAATTTTTAATTATAAAATAAATAATGTTAAATGTAATATCGTAATATATATGTGTGAAATATGGTCGTTATGGACTGCTTTGCGTGGATTGTATGCAATATATTGGATTATAAAGAAAATCTAAATATTATCTAATATATAATCTATTATAACAGTGAATGGATATTGCATGCGATCAAATTTATTGCGCATTGAAAATATTGCTCCGTGTGATCAGGACTTTATAGGCTTGTTTTGAATTACATATCCAGTATAATATTTTATGGTCAAGGTTTTGTAAAATAGTGTTATCTGAAGTCTTCACAATGTCGTAGTAAAGTTATTAATTATGTAAAATAATATTATCAAAATAAAGACTTGGCGTGCAATCTTTTTTTTATTTATTTATTTTATTTTTTTATTTTTAAGTGAATTGTTGAACAACGAGTTATGTACGTGATGCTATATTTTTAATGTGCAAAACAAATGTGCATTGAAAACCATAAAATTACCAATGTCAAATTTATTGCAAATATAATGTATTGCAAAATATTATCTATATTACTATCTAGATCTATATTACTGTATGTAATCCTCTGATCAATAAACTTATTTATTTATTTATTGCTTATCTATAGATCATTTTGTAAAAATAAAATATAATTGAATACAAAGCTATGATATTAAGCAAATATTAAGTATTTTCAAAAAAATCTAAATTCAGAAAAAATCTTTATTTCCACTCTCGTCTACAATCATATTAATAAATTACCTTTGTATATAAGGTTTCACATGCATTGTCAACTTATACTTACTACACACTATATATAATGTTATACTTGATAAGGGAATAACTGCCTTGAGGCCGACTCCGAGCGAATATTATTATTATTATTTGTACTTATGGTTTCTAAAAAGTAAAAAATAAATCAATAAAAAAAATGTTGAATTTTTAATTATTCTTCATAGCATTATAAGCATTTATTATTTATTTCATTGACGTTAATCGCCTGGAGGAGCATTTCTGTAACACCTGGTTTTAACATTCAAAATCCTCATGGTTTAACTTTTTTTATTTTTATTATTGTGCTCTATGTGTGACAAGAATAAATATTATAATAATATCTTTTTATTATATATAATATTTATACAATACATGAAAAAAGGGGTTGATATTTATAGGTAATAATACAGTAATAACCAACACTCGGCGACACTAATATAAAATCTACAAACCTAAATGTTCTCTCACTTCAAATAACAATTACCCCCTTTCCAATATTTTTTTAACCCGCAGGCCTACTAACCTCCCTTTTTTTTATATAAATTTTATACTTTTTTTTTAAACCCCTTCTCTAAATTTTTTTTCGGGATCCTCGTGGCTTTTTAAACCCCTCTGATATTTATTATTCTATTTCAATATATAGTTTTAAAGTATTGCAAACCATGGTCCATGATGTGTAATCTCAGCAAGCATATCACCCCTACTTATTTCTCCCTCCAACCCCCGTTATGAACCCAATGTACAATACTCCCCACCCGCTATGACATTCATACAGTCTGTGTGTCACCGCAACGCTGTTCAATCGGAAACCCTAACTATTATTCAAATTAGTCGGGGGTTGAAGAGAGAAAGAAATAGAGAGGATGGGGGTTGCCGCATCAACCACTGACTGAATATAATGCCACCAGCGATGCCTTTTTAATCAGCCTTCATATACGAATGGGAGAGAGAGAGAGAGAAACTATTATACATATGACGAATGAGTTGATGCTTTCTTCCAGTATTATGATACAAAAAAAAAAAAAAAAAAAAAAAAAAGGCGACAGACTGGAAATGATGAGAAATTATGTATAATAAAAATTAGAGACATTAATTTAAAAACAAAATTTTAATAATATTACATTAGTTTTTCTGTATATTGGTTCTCTTTTTTTGGGGGGAGGGGGGGGGCAATTCTATTTTTGAATTTTATAGAATTTGAGATTGTCATGAGAAAGGTATATTATATTTTTGATATTACATTTTTTGTATCGTATCCACCTTAAAATGAGGAAGGTGAATTGAAATTTTTTGTTGAGTTTATGATATTTTTGGAAAGAGCTTTAACAAATTTTGAGGCGCTATTTTTTCTTAGGACGATTGGAGCATGCGAAGTATTTTTAATTAATTTTTGAAAATCGGCCTAGAAAGCCTTTGACGTCATCAGTCCACTTTTTTCTCGGCAAATACTAATCGTTCGAGGTTCAGTAACCAGTTTAATGAAATCAGCTCGTCCTCAGGATTTCAAAAAACTGTGGCTACTGAACCTTCTACGGTCAATACTTTCTGAAATAAATGCCCGATTGAGGACGTCACAGGCTTTTTAGGTCGATTTTCAAAAATTAATTAAAAATACTTTTCATGCTCCAATCGTTCTAAGAAAATATACCGCCTCAAAAAATTTTAATGCTCTTTTCAAAAATGTCATAAAAAGTGGGGTTTAAAAAGCTTCACCTTCCTCATTCTGAAATATCAATGCTACTAAAATAATTAATATAATATATTTAATAATAAAATTAATAAAATTATTATATATAAATTTATGAATATATATAAATAATAATATATAATTTCAGCAAGGAAGGCCAAAATCATCGTAAAAAGCTCATGCATATACGCATATTTGATTTGTGTATAATATAATGCATATTTTATAAAACTTCCTGTACAGTCAAATGGGGCACGGTAACATGGGTCTCCGCTTTATTTACCTCCAAGCCGAACACTCGCTTTATCTCTTATAGCTGGTATCTCGTTTATTCACGTAATATACAAACTAAAAACATTCTGTAATATAGTATAGTAATTAAAATCGTGCTCTTTTGGGATAGTTGTGTAAACTTTTCAGTGCAGTTTTGCATTAAATATTATATAGTTCAACAGTTGCAAAGATTATAAAAAGAAAATAAATATTGTGCTCAAGATATAAATTGTAATTTGTATCGATGATGTTCCATTCCTGCTCAACGTTTTGGTAAGTGTACTATTTTTTTTTTAAATAATAGACAGTTTTTGTTGAACTTCTTCCAGCTTATGAGCTTATCAATATTTGATTGATAAGGTATTTGATAAAATATATTAATTATCGTAATACACTGCATGTATGAAAAATAAAATATTTAAATGCCTTTTATAGGGATAAAGTAAGTAATAATTATCGAGTAATTTTTCAGCATAAACCCGTGTTTGGTATTTATTTCCCAAATGTATGTTTCAAAAAAAAAAAAAAAAAAAAAAAAGTAATAATAAACGTGCATATTGTAAAAATGTGTAAAAAATTTAAAAATACATAAATTATAGCAATAAAATCAACAAATACATTATCAATACATGATATGACGTATTGGAATATTGGTTTTATATATAAATATGAGAGCATAGAGCAGGGGATTTTATATTTAAAATATATGGTTTTGAACTTATTGTCATCGCATATAACCTCCCTTTGCGCGGGTTAATATATTTTCTCTCTCTCTCTCTCTCTCTCTCTCTCTCTCTCTCTCTCTCTCTCTCTCTCTCTCTCTCTCTCTCTCTCTCTCTCTCTCTCTCTCTTGCACACACATACACACAGCATCAATACCAAAATCAAACGTTTGTATGAGGCTGCGTACGCCACTATACAAACGGACACACGGATTTATGATATATTCGAACGAGTGATCGTGAATATACCCTAGTTTTTGATCATTATTATATCATCAATGCAGCAAGAGCATAATATATAGCAGGCTTTTATTTTCTATTCATAAAAAAAAAAAAAAAAAAAAAAAAAAAGAGTAATCAGACCCCAATGGTGACCGCTCGCCCTTTTTTCTTTTTTATCAGTACATTGTGGGTAACCCATAAGTCCATCCGACCCTTGATACATACACGTCCGCTATGCACACAATGAGAAGAGAGAGAGATATCAATCTTTGGTTTCAATAGCAATATGTCCAATATTTTTTTATATAACTTGTGTTATATAAAGAGAGATAAAAAAAAAAAAAAAATCTGTATAATATCAGAATATAATATTACCAGGATATTAAAACTTTGATACAATTTCTATTCTTTGATGAGCATGAGAAAATGATAACAACATGTTATAATAAAATAGAGATTTGTATATAATATAAACTCACATAGTTTCATATTTCATAAAACGAATTTTTATCTAAACACAAAATTTAAATTTGATTACAAAAACAAGCTTTAATATAAATATTTAACGATAAAAAATTATTGAACATTATGGGCAGATTAGGTTTAAAAAAAATGTATGTTAATTTTAAATTATAAATAATTTTGAGCTGAATATAACAATGTTATTAAATCACTTTTGTATAATACATTACATAATACAATCAATAATTTTACCCTGCAACACCAAGGAGATGAAAAATATAATAAATACACTAAAAAAAATTGTTAAATTAAAATGATAAATAAATTATAAATAAAAATATTCAAAACGGATCTGCGATGTTGGTATATATATAAATAAATTGAATGTATTGTATATTTTGAAATATATTTATTCTACCTCATCTATCAAACCTGATTATTATAAAAGTACAAAAGGAATATTATAAGGAGGGACGGAGGAGGAGGAGGGGATCATGTATATAAGCATATCTATCATGTCATGCTCGTCATACAAGCATAATCTTCTTCATTGACTGTACCAGCATTTTGTGACATGTCTTTTTTTTTTCCTTTGAGACCACTCGTGCGCACGTCAAATTTCAATATAAAAAAATAATACCATTCTTTTTTATTTTTATATTCATAAAATACGTGACTTGAATCTAAAACTTTTTTTTTTTCTTTTAAGACAAGAACATATCTTTGTATATTATGTATATAAAAAAGAAAAGAAAAAAAAAGTGACATATAGGGTGACTTTATAGGGTCTTTATGTGAAGGGTTATTCTGGTGATGACCAGGTCATCTTCCGAAGGCACGCGACAAAAGGTCATATATGTTTAGACCCCTTATATGACCTTCCTTATACTGTACTGGAATTATAGCCATATGGTTATAATTTTGTATAAAATTTTCTCTGACCCGTAGTGACTTTAATCATCTTTTGACATTTTGTTTATATTTTTAATGATGAATTTGAAATTATATATTTTATATATCATAATAGAAATATTACAGTCGACATTGCCAGATTTTTTAAGAAGTGGAATTAATATATAACGAGAGAGAGAGAGGGAGGGAGAGAGAGAGAGAGAGAGAGAGAATTCATTATCCTCTCGACGAAAATAAAAATGTGTTTTCCAATTTTCCGGAGAATCATATATAGCAAATCACGACTGAATAATCATGGCGGGTGGTAAATGACGTTGGTGTTTTTTAGTTGCAATGCAACACAGCACGCATAACATCGCCCCAGGTGACGGGCACATGTCGCTGCAAGGCTCATTTCACGCCTCGCGAGCTCGCGACTTGCTCGCGCCGTACGTCACGTAAAAAACTCATTCTCTTCATCACTCGTCAGAAATAATAACATATTTCTATCTCTCACTCAACTCGCCAACATATGCAGGAGCTCACATTTTTTATATATTATATTTTGAGCTCTTGTGGCGAAATGAGTTCTATTTTTAGTTAATTCAAAAAAAAAAAAAAAAAATTACCACCAACAAAACATTTTTTACTAATTTTTTTTCTGTTTTCATTTATTTCTCTGTAAAATAAAGTTGATTTAAAAACCACTTTTCTGTCTGCATATAAGATGCGTGATTGAGATCTGCATATATAGAACATTTGTATTATTTGTATACACATTATTGTTTTAATATATAGAATATATCTTATTATTTATATATTCATCTTAATTTTCTCAAAAGAATAATATTGCAAATTTTGTAACAGGGAAATTCATGATGAGTTTTGGCTTTCTTTTCGCAATATGTTAAAAAGGCCTGAAATACCAACTTTATAGTTATAAAATTTGAATTAGAATGATAAAAAAGAGAAAAATAAAATCAAAAAGTTAAGAGGAGTCACATTATTAAAAGCCTTACAGACATGTTTCTTAATGAGCTCCGCCCCCCTTTACTTAATGGTGTTACAGAAACTATTAAACATTTTGATAAAAATAGACATCCAAAATGCCAGCAGACTGCAACGACTCTGCATCAGCACCCTAAAATAAAAAAAAAATAAAAATATATATCTATAAAGAAGTCTTTTCTATATATTGAGCGAGAGAAACTATTTTATATTATTGAGTTCTAGAATTATAAGCATCAAGTTTGTGTAATGCCGGAGATTGATGATGTCGTGGCATTTTTGATATCCGCTGCCAGTGATTGCAGATCGCTGACCCCGCATCTTTAATCTCCTCTCGTATAATATTTTCTAAGAAAAAGCAATGACGCAATAACTTTATTTATCAGTCTGGTATAAGACCAAATTTTTGACTATGATTTATTTAGTTTGATAAAAATATAATTAACCAAAATACTATTTTTATTTGTGCGCGATGATTGAACTTTGAATTAAACGTTATTTACATTGATGTGGCAATATCTATAATTATCGCTCTCTCTCTCTCTTTATATATATGTGTGTATTATTTTCCTGTAACACGAGTGATATATATATTCCGCCCTTTTATATGATTTAATATATACCGGCACCACCCCCGCAAAAGCGGCGCCTTTTTGTTGTTTTATATCATAATTGCCGCCTTCACCGGATGAGATATGTAAATCAGTATTTCATAATTTGCATTCATTAATAAATATAAAAATTTAAAACATTATTTAATTAACTACGTTACATTACTATATGATATACATATTAAAAAATATGTATTTGATTAAATTTTTTTATATATATATAAGCATTATTTTTGTCTTTTGAGCTTCGTGATACTGTTTATATAATCTTAAACAATAATCAATTTCTTTTCTCGTGCTTCTGCTAAACTCGTTAGCTTTTGTATACTTTTTAATTAATGTTGTAGAGCGTGAAGAAATGTGAGCTAATCAGGCAAGTATCGCCATCGTATTTTTTTTTTCTTTTAATGCACAAGCGGGAGGACCAAAAGAAGAAGACAAAAGACTTTTTTATATAAGTAAAGCATTCAAGAATAAAAAATAAAGATAGCCTGACAGTTAAAACTTGATGCTTTTACCTTATATTCGAAAAGCCAAATGTTCAAGAAAACGAATTAATTACCAAAAAGCAGAGAGGCAAAAAGAACAAAAGAGTAAAGAAATTAACTTGGTTTAAAATTTTGTTGCTTTTATTATTATTATTATATTATTATTTTTTTTTTTGCGCAAAGCAAAGAGGAGAGAAAGAAAGATATAGACGAAGTAGAGAGTTAATTTTTGTTAAAGTTTAAGAACAGAGAGAATGTTATACATTAAAGAGAACAAAAGAAATGAGGAAAAGATAAGCTTTTATAAGTAATTCAAAACTTTGCTCTCTCTTATATATGAAACATCATTGAAATTAATGAAAAAAGAAAAGAGTGGTTTTTATTATCAACTTTTTTTTTTTTTTTTTGCAAAGATTTTTTTTTGTAAAATATATGCAAAAAAAAAAAAAAAAAAAAAAAAAAATCAACAATCTGAATACAATTTAATGATAATTGGACATTTTTTTCGTTTCAACATTTTGCAATATGAAAATGATTTTAATTGGCACAGCAAATTAAACGCAAATTAAACATCACGAGTGTTATATAAATAATTTATATATATAGTTATAACGTTGTGTATATATAAACGTTTATTTAATATGTATTACTCGCAGTATATCAATGTTTGAGAAAATATTATTTCATATAGAATACAGAGTATACCATAACGTTATTCTAACAATTTGATGATTTAATGTGTACTTGGAATTAATTTTCATATCAATTATTATTGGAAAATATTATAAAATATATGAATTGTCGTTCATATACTCTTCGCGTACATATATCATATATATACATACACTTTTCCTGACGAGTTTACGGTGAAATATGATTATATTATATTAGTAATAAAATAATTAAAATCAAGTAATTCGTATTCATGAATATATAAGCATGCTACATAGCGCAATGCGTAGATGCGGTTATGCAGTGATATGGATTTTTTAATTTTCTAAAAGAGAGAAAAAAATCATAAAAACATATATATATATATATATATATATATATATATATATATATATTATGGTACATACATACATACTCGTACAGTACATAGTAATGACTTAATTTTGGGAATTTAATAATTTTTTCCTCCCATCCATAAAAACATAAGTTTCAAAATTTTGTATGGAGTTTTGTAATTGGAGGCAAAAAAATAACGAATACTAAATGTTTACCTATTGCTTTTGTATACTGTACGTGAATTCGCATAATTAGAGAGGGTGTGATATTGTGATTGGTTAGATGAGGTAATATTATAGGCAATGGGGTGTGGTACTTGATAGCCTCGAGGTCTCAACGTCTGTCTGTCTCTTGTCACACACGTGACGCGTGTTCGTCGTATATGTTATACAGTATATAATGTGTGCAGTGCGGGAGACGTGACAGGCTGAAGCTATTTTCACGCGCTGCGTGTGAAACCGCCTAAGGGTATCACTCATATACATACATCACACCACAACGGCTCATTGCACATACAATATATACATAGTATATAGGTGCTAGGTGCCATATTCACACTTCCATAACAATACTCCATTGTTAATTTTTGTTGCAATAATAATTGTATAATTCCCTAAAGGCATTATGTGATATATGAGAGATGAAAAAAAAAAAAAAAAAAAAAAAAGATATTACCTTTGGCATTGAAAAAAAGTTAATTATTTTTTTATATGTGGCTGTGATAGGGTTGAATTATAATAATCATTAAAAATTAATTTGAGGGTATATGGTATTTTTATTTTAATTGGAGTGCAAATTATGATGATTAACTACAAGCGTATAAGTTATAATATGCGAGTATATTAAATGCATATTATATAAGAATTGGCTAACTGCATTTATGCGAGTAAATAAAGAGTTAATCCGAATTTCTCTCTATACCTTACTACTTTTTCCTCATTGACGTACAAATAACAAAGATTTAGTTTGCTTATATGATTTGAGGCAATAATTTTAATAGAAATCGCATATTTTTCTTTTCATCTCAAAAACTTTATGGACATATTGTTCCATAAATATGCACTTCTTATTTGTTACAGATTATATTAATTGGTCAATAATAAATCAAGGAAGACGGTACAATAAAAGTATGTATAATGTTATTTTGCTTCTTTTTTGTTATATGCATACAACGATTACCATACACCTTACATGTCCACTTTGCTGGCTTGACCACTTTTCATTGTATGGTCATATGTAAAAATACCTTCACGTTTTACTTGTATATAATTCTTCTATATTAAATGAAAAGAAAAAAAAAAATAAATAAAAACGCAATGTGGGGTCTTCTTTGTATAGTGAGATTTACCTTCATGTTGAGTGCCATGTAATTCATGCTATAAGAGTTTTAGCTGGAATTAAAAACCCTCTTTTTTTTTTTCTGATAACAATTATTTTATATATGTATAGGTATCAAATTTATATAATAGAAAAATTAAAGGAAATGGGGAGTAACTTAATTAGTTTTTTAGATTAAAATAGTTCTAAATTGTACACTTATTTTGATTTAATCAAACAGCTACTGTATTTTTTTTTTCAAAACAAAAATTTACCCATCATAAATTTTTATTACAACTTTATGATATAATTAATAATAAAAATAATAATAACATGTTAGTAAAAAAAAATGATAAGAATTATTAAAAACTGAACTTTGGTGTATTTTATTTTTCGTGATAAAAAGAGATAGAGATCCAAATTTAATTGATATATAATATATATATTATGTATATATATATAAAAAAATATATATAAAATTAAGAAATTTTCAACAGATTTCTCAAGGTGACAATAATAATTTTCAAAACATGTAATTATGTGTTTTGCTTTGTAAACAAAAATAATGGCGCTGTTAACATTTTATTAAATTTTGTTTTGCTTGGTGTATGTTATAGGCTGAAATAAACGTTATTATTATTTTTATTATTATTTTTATATTCTTAAGATAAAAAGTTCATATAAAGGTTATCAAAAGTTAAGCTTAGTTTACTTTCCCCTTAGTCTGGTATATTGTCATGCATGATAATATACTTCAGACGTTACTTTGAAATTATAGACTAACATTATCTCTAAATTTATAGATTTCTTTAAATTTGTTAACTTTAGAGCATATAAGCATTTGAGAAGTTTTATGCAAATAAATTTAAATTGTCAAATAAAAATTACTAAATAGGGCTCATTTAGATCGGTATATTTTTCGCATAAAAAGAAAAAAAAATGCTCTTGCATTGATTGATTTATATATTCTTATAAATTAGTTTTATTATCTGAAAATGAATCTTTATAATTTTTATATAAATTCAAATTTCAAAATTCAAATTTAGATCAGATCAGTGCAATTTCAAGAAAAAAACAAAACAAAACAATATAGCATATGAATTCATTTGAATATAATATAGTTTCATAAATTAAGCTAAAAATGAATGGCTTTGCCATTGTTTATATTTAAATTGCATGCAGATAATATATAAGCTCCATGCATAATATAAACATCAATTCCTTATAGATTTATAAACTTTTTAAATTTAATCTCATTCACATTAGTCACAAAGCTTATTTGACTCTATATAAATATATATACTCTCAAATATTATTTCTACAAAACTTTTTAGTCACAAAAAATGAAATTTAATGATTTACTATACTGAATATTTCAGAATTGATTTTTATATAGACAATGACGAAACCAAACCCATTCGTCCAATCTCATATATCTCACCTTTTCAAACACGATCACTTAACAGTTATTCCCTTTTATATGGAAATAAAATGCAATTAAAACATTAATTATAAGATTTTTATGTGAGAAAACATACGATATTCTTTATAGAAAGTTTTATAATATAATATATAATATATGTTGTATTATATGGAAAAGAAAAGTCAAACAATGTCAGGTTGTGGGGGTTTGAACTGATGAACTGATGCATGTACTGTAAGTTCATAAAACAAGTTGCAACAAGCAACTGATGCATTCTGACATAACACAAAAAGTCTTCTTTGGTGGTCTGAAAAATCTTTCTGCAAGTGTGGATTTTATATCGAGTTTATAAAGCGGTGTGATATAAGACGCGCGGATAATCTTGTTATAAAAAATTTTGTTAAGAGAAAGAAAAGAGAATCATCGTTGTATGCAAAGTATATGGTCAGCTATATAACAGCTAAAAGTTTGTTGTATATATATTATACCTGTATAATACTTATATAAAAAACTCACAATACTTTACTTGATTTTAATGGGTTGTAGAATACGTCTAAAGAAGAAGAAGAAGAAAAGTACTTACAGAGAAAGACTGTAAATCGACGACGTAACATTTTATATATTAAGCTTCATGTGCTTCTTTTTTAACCTGTCAAGTATATTATGCGGCGATGCAACGTATAAATATACTCTCTCTAAATAACATTACTTTTTATTTTAAACTCTGTTTGACATGTAGTCTAAGCAACATAAATTTCTCTATGACTTATAATATACTCTTCTTCCTTTTTTTATTTTAATTTTTTTTTGTATATCAATGTTATTTGTCAGTTGTTTTTTTATTTGAAATTAAGTTTTATTTTATTATTTTTAGAATCTAAAGGAGTTATAATATATAAGAAAGTTGTATAAGTTTTGAGTGATAGAGTGTCTGCTCTTTTTCACCTTTCTTAATTTAAGGGCAAACGTGGCAAAAGTGATTTAAAAGATTAACTATAATATAAACATAAACGTTTTTATATAAATATAACTGTACAAAAAATGTCAAATACATATTTTTCCCTTCTAAATTCAAAAACAAATTAACTTTTAAGAAAACCACTATATAATATTTTAGCATATTATACCTTTTGATTGAATTTCCATGTTATATATAATATACCACAAAATTAAAATATTTATAAACAATCGATATAGATTATTGACTTTATATTTAATATATATTATTTTAATCAGGGTGAAGTGCAACGAAGCTTGAATGCGACAAAACGGGAAGTGCATCAGGTTGCTTTATGGTTGTAGCGCAGAAATAAATAATCTGTTACGTCGTGGGAAACCATAAATGATTTTTAATGATGTTGTTGCGTTGTGGTGTTTGATATACTATGTGATTGAAAATATGTTATATATATAGCAAATATTTTTCCACTTGACTGATGTATAGTCTTCTATGTATATATACATAACCTCGGTGTTTAAGTTTTTTAACTTTATATCAATCATGCATGCATATAAAAGTCTTTCAGATTTCAGCAATTATGAAGTTTTAGAGAAACAAAAGTACTAAATAGTAAACACTGAATAATTTACCTGTTTTTTATTAATTTATACCTCGATTTTATAAATGAATCTTCAATAATTGCATACGCCCTGAAGTGGCTCATTTGTCATTTTTGCATGTATGTGAATAATATACTGTAATCAATTGCATACTAACAATATTTTCAACGAATGTTAGAAAATATCCCTTAATTCACTAGATACATATGATATCAGTGATATCACAAGATTTGTGTCTTTCTTGCAGGATTTTGATTCTTATTTATTCATGTTTCTATTTAATGTAAATTAAAACCCAGTAGTTTCATATATTATTTAAAAAATATAATATTCAGAATTATACAAACTTTATATACTTTAAGATAATCATCATTAACAGAAAAACCAATTGAATTATCCACCAAATTTAATTATAAAAATTAAATAAAAATATGAAGTCATCACATTTTGTCTCTCGCACACCCACATAATTTCTTCCCTCTATATATATTTTTTTTAAACATTTCTTTATAAATTTAGATATTCAATCTTCCTCCCCCTATATGATGTATAGTACATGCATAAGGCTGGATTAATCTATAATGTACAAGCAGTAATAGCATGCGGTGTATGTATATATATCTCATGTATAATATAGGTTCACATTTCCCATTAGGGATCGCTAATTACTCGCGGTTAATTATGAGTGAACAGAGAAAAGGAGGGTATGGTATAAAGGGAATAAGGAAAGGTTTTGGTATATTTAGGCGTCAGTTTACCCGTTCAGCTCAATTTGACTTCATATATAGCATCATAAAGCGTCAACATCATGCGAGTTATACAATGGAGGTATATATATATATATATATATATATATATATATAATAGGGGGTGGGTTATTTGTTTGGCCTTGCTTCATTTGTTTCGCAGCGGGTAATCTATATACACAAAACATAATCCCTGTACTCATTATAATGCTCTAATAATATATATATACCACACCACATATCACATATTATTATAATATACATTTTTGTACTTTTCAATGTAAATTAACACATTTTTTTTTATATACCATCTGTTTGATTTTTAGTAAAAAATTAAAGAAATAAAAATTGAGATTGAAATGATCTTTACAATAATTTCAAAGAAATTTAATTGTTATACGTAAACGTTGAATAAAGAGATACCTTTTTTTAAAGTTTGGCACCTATAGAGCATTACAAATTTTTATATATTATTATATATTAAATTGAAAGAGATTTGATTTATCTAAATATATAAAATCAATACAAGAAACATCAATAATAGAAAACTATTTACATTGTTTGAAAATATAATATTGATTTTCCAGTCAAAACAAAACACTCTCCAATCTCTTCCTATTTAATTGTTAATGAAACAATTGTTGGTATTACCAAGAAACTTTTAACTTCTTCTTTTGACAGATGGACTTGTAAATATATATTTCTCATAATTTATAAATTATTTAAGAAATAAAAAGGTCGTTAACCGAAACGGACATCGAACTTTTTTTTTTTTTTTTTTTTTTTTTTGGTATAAACATCACACGGATATTTTGGCCTCATCATCCTTATGATATTTGGGCGCCACCTGGTGCTATGGCTAATGCATAAAGATCGCCGGAGCGGGACATGATGCATGGTCACATCACATGGATGCACGGTGCGGTCAGCTGAATCAAACTAATAACTTGTAGCAGCAACAGCAGCAGCAGGCCATCATCATGCAAGCAATCAGTGCAGCGGACCAGAGAGCACCATCACATCAAGCCGTATGTCATGATCAAATTTTACAATATCAATTCTCCTGCGTGTAAAATTAATTTTTATTATTAAAAATCTTATTTTATTCTTATTATATAAAAACAAGATCAATAAACTTAAAATAATCAAAATAAAATATACGGTAATGTGGTATAAGATTATTGTGGCCAAATTTATAACCAATGCGGAGAAAATTAGCATAACGTTTCTATCGGTAATATTTTGTACATAATATAATATATAAATAACTAAAATTCAACACATTTTTTGATGTGGTTGCTGAGTTGACCAAAAGGCTGAAATTTGGTTCCGCGCGCGGCTGAAAGTATAACGTTATTTGATATTGTGATTAATATTAATATCAGATTTACAATTTATTATTAAAAATTTATATAAATGCTTTTAAAAAATCTGATAGAGTATTCACAATTAAATCATAAATATATGTATAATGAAAATTCGTTCTCTTACATTAATTATGGAATCGGTGAAGATAGGATTGAGAGAAAAAGTATTATTTACGAAAGGATTATTTTTCAAAAGATTGTTAACTTTATGACTGAAAAAATATACACATGTAAACGTGTATACTATAAATTTGAATGAAAAAAATAATCACATAATGTAATTTATATAGCCTTGTTATTTCTTCTTTTTTTTTTTTACGGAAATGCTTATTACCTCACTATATATAATACTATTTCCTTTGCGGTAATGTGTACACTGTACAGTATAGGTATTTTTGTTCGCGTGCAAAGAAAATTAGGCATTTTATTTTCATTACCCCTTTTTTACTTATGATGTAGAGTGTTTGGCGCATGCAAGTTGACCTGATGTTGGTTCACGTAGAAAATCAAAGACGCGAGACAAGCCACAAGTAAGCAGCAAGTGAATTACCGCACTACAAGCTGTGAACATACGTACGTACACATCAGGCCGGAGATTGCGTCTGGTCTATGGCAGGTGTATGGGGGGAGAATGAGAGAGAAATTGTTTTACAATAATGTACAAACCATGAAATAAATAATAAAAAATCAATTTAGTAAATTAAATTAGGTTACTAAATTGTAATACTCGAACTTGAGAATCATTCTGATTTTTTTTTTTTTTTTCGGAAAGTCCCAGAATACATGTGTCTTATTAGATTTGTTTGTCTTTCCTTTGAAGATGCAATCATTTCACATTGGTATCTAACTTCATTGATTGGCAAATCAAAGTTCAGAATACGTTATTATTATTATTTAAAAATTTCGTTGTATTTTCAGTATTAGCTTATAGTTTTCAGGTCTATTAATTTATTCATCCATATTATTATATTTAATTTGAAAAAATCTATCATAATTTGTTATAACAAACTTTTTATAAATAATTATTTAAGAGGAGATGTTTTTTCACTGTTTCACGAAAAATATTTTTTGAAGGAAAATAAAAGCAAACAAAAATACTATATAGTTTTTATTCTTATGTTAATTTCATTTTTGAAAGTATTTTCACAGAATATTGTTGCACAACTATTTGGACCTCCGGGACATAATAATATTAGAAAATTCTCAAGAGAAGGTTTTTACTCAAAATAACTATCTTTTACTTAAAATTCGTGTACGTAAACCATTAAGAGCAATTGAAGTAGAACGTGAAGTAGAAAAGACTTTTGATTGCTTGTTGCGGGAAACATATTTTAAAATTGGTTTTATATTAAATAAATAATAAAATATAAGTTTTATAATATTTTGTAATATAAAACTGTTTTGCTGAAAACTTCCACAATTCATTCATTAATAAAAACAAAAATATATTTTTTTTATTAATGTGGTTTTAAATTGATAGTATATATATAATATATAATATTGTTTCATTATAATTATTTAATAGAGAAATACAGAAGGGAATTTTTACAAAATTAAGAAATCAGTTTGTTTATATATACGTAATACACTCACTCACACATACAGTATACATGTATATACACCTGCCCCTATGACCCAATCTAAAAATTCTCACTATATACTTTATTCATTTTTAAAAGGGAATAAAAAGTCAAAAGAATTTATTAAAATTCATGATGTAAGATTATATATTTTTATTCTCTTATACATAAAATTCTAGGTCTTATTCTTGTTTCTTCCTTGACGCAGCGTATATAGATATAATAATAAAGCACTGCATCAGATGTAAGGCCTTGTTCCCTCACGTAGCTCCAATTTACTTTTGTACGTGCCGGCGTGCCGTTCTCTCTCTATCTCTCTCTCTCTCTGTTTCTCTCTCTCTCTCTCTCTCTTTCTCAATCTCTGCAGTGATAATTGACGTCAATAAGTCCTCCACTTTGCAGGGCAGCCGCAAAAACCTTGTAAACATCATTTAATTGCATTTTTGGGGAGAGAAAAAAGCATTCATAATGAAAACTTTTGTAACTCAATTAACAGAATAAATTCATATTTAAATATCCAGCATCCAAAATTTTAATATTTTTATTGTGATTTAAATTTACTATTTTTTTGTTGTTGCAATACGCCTTCTACTCAAAAACTCAGAATCATTATATTTAGTACTGTATACATGCTATATTTATTGAGATTTAAATACTAAAAGTAGAAGGAACAAAATGCATGAATCCAATCATTAATCAAATATATCTAAAAAAAAAAAAAAAAAAAAAAAAAAAAAAAAAAAAAAAACACGAAAGAACTAGAAATTGTAAAAGTGTGTTTCTTATTTAAAATTAGATTTTCTCATCTCTTCCCTTTATGTACCAAGGGAATTTTTAAGGGTTGTGAGAAAATTAAATTAAATGTGTGGTGTTGGTGGTGCAGAGGTACTCCAGATGTTGACATGTGTGCACATAGGGGTGAAAGCGTGAGAGAGTCCGGTGCGGTGATGTCTAAGAGGGTAAGGGGGTGAAGACACTTGTGAACCACCTTGCTTACAAGTTTAGCCTCAAATGTGTGGCTCACATACTTAATTTTGACTAGACTGATGATATCCGATCCCATACCAAAATATTACGTATATAAAAGTTGCAGCTGCAGGGCATAAAGGCTAAAAAAAAAAAAAAAAAAAAAAAAAAAAAAAGTAATAAGGGATGAGAAACTTTTATTTTTTATTATAAAGCAAAGTTTAAAATTCTAATTAATAATATTACATAAAAAAAAAGAAAGAAAGAAAGATTGATCTCTATAATAGTTTAATGATTAATGAATGTTGTTTTTGTAAGTAATTAGATTTAAGATAAAATATATAAAATACTCTAATTAAATTTGATATATGAATTCCGTTATGGTTTAAAATTATCTATTTTTAATTTTTATTGTATAAATTATAGTATAATTATATATATATATATATAGAAGTGCTGAAATATTTTATTTTAAATCTAAAAATAGTGAGAAATTTTACATAATATAAATTGCAAAAAAGAAGATATACACCGCATAAAAAGTAAAAATTTTAAGGATATAAGATACACATCAATTGAATATTTTATAATAATATGTTACATTGTACAAAAAAAAACTGTTTTTAAAAATACCTCATAAATATCATAAATATTTTGTTGTGTAAATATAACGAATAAAAGTTTTCTTCTTTTTAAAAACTCAAGTACTCTATAGTTATATGGAATAATAATATATTACTATGTAAGTAACACTGCATGCATCATATATAAGAGAGGGCATACATAAGAATAATAATGAATGGAAATAATATAGTGAAAACCTCATAAATTAAACTTATAACAAACAAGGTAAAAAGTAAAACGACTTATCTTCTTCTTTTTCTTCTTATTTAATGCTGTTAACTTTTATACAAGTTCTGAAAAGCTTATTGACACCTATATAGATACTCTATATATAAGTATCACCTTTTATTTATAAAAGTGCAGCTGCATTTATTGCGGTTTTTAGTATATACAGAAAAAGATTACACAACAACAACAACGTTTAGTATAGGCACCCCCGTGAGACTTACATACTAAATCATAAGCTAATGATCAAGAGAGAGAGAGAGAGAGAGAGAGAGAGAGAGAGAGAGAGAGAGAGAGAGAGAGAGAGAGAGAGAGAGAGAGAGAGAAACGAGGGTGAAAATTTATACTACTGTATGTGGTCATTTTTGTGTATATACATTTTTGGACATTAAGAGGATTTTATCTGTCTCCGAATCAAAAAAAGAAGAGAAAAAAAAATCTCAACTGTCATGTTATTACATTTTTACACCTATAATATAAAAATATTTTTATATCAAATTTCATGTGTTATAGATGATAAAATGTCATTAAGTGTCAAAATATATAAAATAGATAAGAAAAAAGCATATTTTATAACTTTTTAAATGACCATTTAACCACAAAAAAAAAATAATAATATAAAAATAAATAAAAAAAAATTGAAAAAAAGGAAGAAGAAGAACAACAACATGCTACAAAATGATTTTTTTTTAAATAATGAAATTTGATATATACCTACCGCAGGTGTATTTTATTTCTATTAAATCTTGTGTTAATTTATTTATTTATTTTTTACATCAAAGAAAATTTTGATTTGATTTGGATTTTTATGCTTGCATGCTGCTGCTCTTTTTGAAGAAAGAATTTTTTTGTAAACTTATTTTCTAATATTCAATGTTTTTCTATGCAGAATTTTTAAAATGTTAATTTCTCTTTAAATTTAAATATATGTATGTTACGTGTAAAGTATGGGTTATGACATTTTTTATTAGTTAGGATTAATAATTATTATTACTATATTGTGCATGTAGATTTTTTTTTTTTTTTTTTTTTTTTTTTTTTTGCAAAATATATACTATTTTATTAAACATTTGCGGATAAGATAATTCATAATTTATTCATTGCGGGTGGGCTATGCTATGTATTATAATATTTAAATAGACCACATGTTCTGAATTATATTTAGTTTTGAAGACCGGAAACTTAAAGGGCGTGATTGCCACCCTGACAGAAGTTAGCAATCCGTTACTATAGAAATATTAACAAATGGCTCTTTCATTTGGTTATCGCGCGACAACACTAACGAGCAAAAGAACTGCAACATTAGATATAAAAACTATATCATTTATCACGATTTAAATCGTGAGCAAATAAAAGCTGAGAAAAAAATATATAATATATATATTTATTTATTTTTACATATAGAATTGTGTTCAATTTCTAGGTTAATTAATTAATTTTCTTTACATTTACTTAAAATAATAATAATAAATAAAACGTGATATAAAATTTCCTCTTATTAATCGATAACATTTTGTATTTTATTTTCTTTAAAAGACATTAAAAAAATAATCTTCATGTACTTTGTTTATTCCGTCATGTTATCTTATATAGAAAAAAGTTGGTATTTAAATTTTGTATTTTGTGAAAGGATATGTTATAAGGAAATTAAAAGGCCTATAAAATTGATAAAAGTAAAATAAAGGGGACGGGGGATTTTTTTTTTTTTTTTTTTTTTTTTTTTTTTTTTTTTTTAGTTGTCCAAAAATACGTCTGATAGTAATGCGGGTCCTGTAAACATCACTTTAAGTTACCTTAATAAAAATGGGTTTGAATAACATAGGTTTTATAGCGGCATCAAATGTCGTATTCCATAATATGTAACTTTTATGTATCACATATATAGTGTTTGGTTCTTATTTTAACATTATAAAAAAAAATACATAAATACACATAGTATTATATTATAATATGCACTATAAAACTTGGTGGGAGGGCCTGATACTTTTGGTTCACTTTTGTATATCGCATATATAAACTTTTTAAAGTGAGATTTTTACGAGTTAAAAAGTTGACATAACCATATTTTTTCTTGTTAAAGGTATACTAATGGTTTTATATATAAAAAATTGACTATTAAAGTTAAAGAGAGGAAAAGGTGTAAACTATATGGAAGAAGAGAGAGGTGACACTATTTTTATTTTTAAACTTGAATCATCTTAGAATTACGCATCAAAAATACACGCAAAAACACATACGATTTGAAATAATATAAATACTGTATATTAGGAAATAAGAATGGAAATTTTGCTTGTATTTTTTTTTTATTTATGGCAAATTGAGAAGAGAGAGAGAGAGAGAGAGAGAGAGAGAGAGAGAGAGAGAGAGAGAGAGAGAGAGAGAGAGAGAGAGAGAGAGAGAGAGAGAGAGAGAGAGCATTGAACCTTTATTAAATAATATAAAGTATATGACACGAAAAAAATAAAATATAAATTGATAATCAAATAAAACCATGACAAACCCGCATACAAATGCTATAAAAATCTTTTCATAATTTTTATGATTTTAAGTGATTTAATAATTAATTATAAATACAGTATATATAGTGGAGAATTTTTATAGGTACTTTAAATGCCAAAGTTTTATGTTTGATTTTTTTTTTTTTGAAAGAAACCAATGACCATTTAATTTGTAAATATTTGACTTTTATGATATATAAAAATATTAAAAAATATATTATATAATGTTATATTTTAAATTTGTATTTTTATAGTTCAGTAGTTATTGAAGTATCCTGAAAGTTATGCATACCGCTGAACTTTTTTAAGATTGTACACTAGTATTCATCGATTTTCTATTTACTCCAGTTGGCATAGGCATTGTTACACAATACAATTGGTTTTTACTAATCATTTTTACTCTCAAAAAGGTTTATAAGTTTTCCGTTGCCAAGGAGACCATATAAAATAGAATAGTATCTCCCATGAGAAGTTGCTTGGGCAAGATTCAATTTGGTAGTCTAGATTAACCTGAAAAAAGAGGGAGATGATTGTTGGACATAGTAGTATAGTTGATTGTGACCTGCTAGTGCATCTCAAGGGAGGAAACCAATCAAGACTATAAGACTATACACTGAGTGAGGTCTAACTTTTCAACTTTGAGAGCATAAGAGTGAATCACCATCGTGTAATACAATCACTCTTTGGTGCTAGGGAATTTCTATAGTCTTTAATTTCATTTATTATAATATATAAATATAAATGGGTTTGAATTTTTGTTTAAATTTTTTTGATGTTTTGGGAGTTTATTATTATTATTATTATAGTTCTTAAAGTTATAATACATGAAAATATATAAAAAAAAAATCTCAACGTTTGCAATTTATAGAAAATATTTTCTGACATCTTCAAATACTTCCTACTTACCTTACAACATTGTATTATATGGCTTGTAAACTTATGCAACAATTAGTTCAGTTATATATAAAAAGGAAATTATCATTAACAAGAAATTAAAGAATAAAAAAAAAATATTCAATTTATTTTTTCAAGACTGGTTTCCATTTGAGCGCGCATTCAAAAATATAAAGCGTGACTAATTTATTAAAATAAATTTATAATGTCAGTGACTTTTGTGACATTACTAATGTAAAAAAAAGTGGAATTTAACCACCTCTGGTCCTTGACTAATTTAAACCTTTTAAATTATAATGGTTAACAATTTGTCACTAAATTATTTAGACATCAAAATGTTATGCCGCGACAATTATATATAAGATTTAGCTTACCTGTATATTATGTATATAAATGTATATAAAAAAACGGTTTTGTAAATTGAATAAAATGTCAAGAAAAAAAAGTGTGATCTGTTTAATGTAACGTATAACTTATTTAATTAAATTGAAACCTTCGAGTTGGTAAAAGATTTTTCTTGAGTCACGTTTTTAAAGATTTGTATCAGGAAGGTAAAAAAAAAAAAAAAAAAAAATAGTGAACATATAAGAAAGACGAATAAGATTTTTTTTTCTTTAATATAAAAAGTAGTCTGAGCAATGAATGGCAGAGAAAACTCATGGCATGCATCAGGCATTTTTGTAACATGCACAAAAGACTCATGAATTCTCGTATATGACTTCATACTGTAAAGTAAAAGATATAAAGAAAAAAAGTTTAAGCATTGTGTGGTCATCAGGCAAAGGCATATATAGTGAGGAAAAAAAATGTATGAGATAAGGCAAGAATTTTTTTTTGTGTCGTTAATTCATCATTTTCTAAACGAAATTGTTAATGTGTTTTTTTTTTTAGTTGTAATTACAGAATAATAATAATAAAAAGAATAAAATTATATTTTTTTTATATAATACAAGAAAGTAATTAATAAAAAGTTTTTACGTTAAAAATTAAAGTAATTCATTAAAAGATGTAAGTACATTACAAGTACACCATGTACAGAAGGGTAATGTGATGATAACCCATTAAAAAATTACGTTTTTTTTTTTTACATACGTATAATATTTAATGTAAGTTAGTTAGTTCTGCCTATTAACCGTTGAATCTTTCAAAGTTTTTTTGTTTTAATAATACGAAGAAGCCGTTGTGTTATAGCAAGCATATCAGTACAAAAGAGGAGGTGGTTTGCGATTAATTGAGGTGATATTCAACGGCCCGTGGTAGCGCGTGCACTCTCCATGATGCCCCTTTATATATTCTCGTATAAATTATGCACTAAAAGATAGATGACCACTACAGATTTGTTAAAGTTTTAAAATATTAATTTTTATTTCGTCTAGACCTTTAAAAATATACTATATATACTCCCTGATGTTGATAAGTATAAAAATAAACCTTAAACAACATTGTTTATACATACTGTATTACTTTGCATTATGATTTTGCAAAACCGATAAAAGAAAGCATAGAAAATACTAAATTATTTTTTTTAAAAAATTGAAATTAATTCCAGAAGTTACTAACAAAAGATCCTGTGAAAGATAGACATATTAATTGCTAACACATTAGTCTTTGCAGAATTTTCAAAGTATTTTAATGAACCTCACCCCCTTTTTTCATCTTACTTCATAGACCAATTCAAGGATCAATTTAATTTTATCCTGAAGCATATTGGAAATATTTATCTCAATTTAACAGTGTATAAATTTATTTGTTTTTAATTTTGGACTTGTGTTTGTTTTTGTTATTATTTGAAGTAAACAAATCAATTTTCTTGATAAAATTGACCCCCCCCCCTCTTGTTTTTGCCCTGATTGACTCGAATTGACCTGGGCAGCTGGTGGACATTGTGTGGGTAGTTATATGAAAAGGGTCAAACTTTGAGGAGGGGGTTCATCAACTTGTAATAAACAATAAACTTGACCCATGGTAGCAGTATTCAATCCCGCATCTATACGAACTCTGACACACGTCGCTCTATTATAATATAATAGCATTAAACTATGTATATATATATAGAGAGAAAAGTTAATTTGATATCTTAAAATTTAATTAATTAATATAGCAAATATATAACGCAAGATTTCATATACTCAGGTGGGTATTATACAACGTTGCATGGCATTTTGTATATAAAAATAAATTTTAGAAATTTCTTATGATATACTTACATTATACTAAATTTAATCATCACAGGTCAGGTCCAATTTACAGCAAATTCTGTGGATTCAAAGTATTTATAGTTTTATTATAAAGAAAAAAAAATAATAAAAAAATTGACGTTTATATTGTATATAAATATAAAAAAAAATCAAATATTTTACATGATATTTTCACCTATAAATATGATTAATTGTAACTTCTTTTAAAGCAACATCAATCGTTTACAACACATATATGTGATGGAAAGTCAATTTGAGGTGGTATCTCATATGCAGGTAAGAGGTGTGATGATGGAGTATGATAGTGCAGGTGCTATAGTGTAGTATCTATAGAGTGAGAGTGAAATCCCATATAGTATCTTTCATAATAATAATAATAATACAAGAAGGAAGAATTTTAAAAGAGAAATTTTCTAAAGCTCGCCCGCCTTCATCATCAGTCAATGACATTGAAGAAAAAAAACGATAAATCACTCATGCAAGCTTGAGTCCAAGAAATAAAATATTATACTGAATGCATGCTTTTTATATTATAATAGTATTAAAGACTTTTGCACACTAAAAAAAAAACGTTTCTAAAGATATTTTCTATATACACACAAACATATACAGCATCGAACAATAATATATGCCATCAGCATATTATTGTTGAAATATATGGAACTTTTTGGCGGTAAGCCACCCTATATTATACTCTGTTGTTATGTCCAGTTTTAAGGGGGCGTTCCTCGTAATGGTGTGTGATTTCTGTGCTTCTGTCCATTCTGCTAATGACCATCTAACGATGTGTCGTTGTCACTTTTGTATGTACTCTTGACCATCCCTTCTATTTGTATGAGTTTTGGGCTCGTGCCATCAAACTAGAAAATAAAAGTCTTTTAATTTACTCTCTTCCTTTGTTATGTAACGTTAAATGTCCAATTAGTATAAAAAAACAACAAGAGGGTTGAAAAAGTGATAATGAATGCAATTTTATTATGATTGTAAAAAAAAAAAAAAAAAAAAAAGAAGTTAAATAAAAAAATCATGAATGTGTAAAATTGGTTATTAAAAATAAAGTATAATTGATTATGTTATTTGAAGAGAAACAATTTTTAAAGTATCATAAATACTGTAATGTCCATGATATTTTATTGTTTATTTTCTATATATTAAACATCAATAAGCAAATTTATAATGACAAATAGATTAATTAAAAATGCATATCATATTAGCATTATAAAAGTTATTCAATTGAAGTAATTAATTCAATATTACTTATGGCCTCTTTATATTGAATTTGAAATGACAGGTTGAGAGAAAGGGTACCACAGGCTGTTATGCATTATATTATATTATTATGCTAACTATAGACTTGATGATTGGGTCTTTTAACTTTAGATGTATCAAATTCCCTTTTATACCAGCACACGCACTAATTCTATTACACCCTATACGTGAGTTTAATAGAGACTGTGCTGGTTGCTATATAGTATTCACCGTCTCTCTTTCTTTCTTTTTTTTTTTTTAGCTTATATATTATTATTGGGTGATGTCATCCTATGTATTATAAAGGACCACCCGAGCTGAACTACTCCGCCCCGATACTTTGTGTCTTATAGATGTTTATGTTGTATTTTTAATTTTTTTGCTTTATAAGAAAGTATAAAAAAAAGGTAAATATTTAAGTCTTGTCCTTGTTGTATAACAGCTGATTATAAAGGGCGTAAACAAATATTTGTATATGGAAATAAAAACATGTATTTAACACCGGAATTTAATTATAAACAAGTTTTAGAGTTGCGTGTAAAAAGTACTTATATGTGTATATAATATATTATAAAGAACAAAATGATTTCAAATTGTTATCTATTTTTAATAATTATAATATTTTTTAAGTAGAAGCTTCAGAAATAGAGATTAGAAAACTATGGATGCACTTCTTGTTATCGTATTAATGTAGTTTCATTTCCTTATATAATCATTCATTTTTTTAAAGACAGACGTCTGATATAAAAATGTGTTTGATTGCCATGAGAATACCAGATTTGAATTATGGAGAATTATATACGTTCAGGTTAAAAATTGCAAGGTGTACTTGCAGCTGACTAAAAGTAATTGACTATAATAGTTTTTAAGCCAGGTTTGGTCACCAGTAATATTATATAACGATAAAATAGCTTCAAAATTTTAAAAATTTAGGGGAAACTTAAAAATTTGGAATTACGAATTTTTGAAATGTAAAGTTCACAAGACTCCCGCAAGTTATAATTTAAATATTTTTTCTTACACTGTTTTTATTTATAATAATATATACAAGGACCCTAAAAACTTAATCGTAATACAATTAAGTAGTTTTTGTTATTGGCTTTCATATATATTATACGAAGAAAAAAAATAGAGGGCCAACTTTTCAATTTCAGAGTTTTCAACTTACCAATGAACTGTACATCACAATGGCTGATACATACTCAATTATAAATTCTGTTTGGCACACCACATCTAAAGTTATAATTTACTAAATTAAAAAAAAGAAAAAAAAAAGCGCATGCAAATTAATTTAAAAACTTTTAAATTATTATCTAAGTTGGTGTTAAAAAGCTACTTCCTTTTCAACCAAATAAGAAACGTGAAAGTTAAAAACTCAGTTAAATACAAACAAAGGGTTTTTACTTTTTTTTCTTTTTATTATATAAAAGCGAATAAAAAAAAACAAAAAAAAACTATAATGTAGTTTAAAACAAAATCTTGATTCTTGGTAAACGAGTCAAAGTTTTAAGAATCACGAACAATATAATAAGGTTTTAGAATTAAGAATTGAACAGAAAAAAAATAGGGGAAATAACAAATAACATTCAATTGTCATAATATTATAATTGTTACCATGAGAAAAACTTTTAAATGGTATAACAACTCAAACTTACATAAAATTATAAATGAGCATTTAAAGAAAATTAAAAAAATAAAAACAAAAAAAAACAAAAAAAACAACAATGAAATTGTTTCTTTTTTAAAACTAATTTTGCCGTTGAAACTATAAAATTAAGGAAAACACTAATTTAAAAAATTTACCGCTTTGTGAATTATTTAAATAGAGAACGAAGTCGAAGAGTATTATAGAAAAGAGCGAGGGTGATAAAGACGTGTCGATATCTAGATGTGTGACGGCAGCGAACAACGCACTGGTCCGAACATTTTTTTTCTATACTCATCTGATATCACGTAATGACGTTTAATTAAATAATAACTTGTTCTTATACACACACAAAAGCTTTAATAAAGTTAACATATATATATATATATATATATATATTTCAGGGTCACAAAAGTTACACGCGTGCTATATATAAAAATTATATATTTATGTGAAAATAAATAATGAAGAAAATTACTAACAAAGGAGCGATAATTTTAAAATACAGGCATGCTCTCTTGCCAAAAAAAAAAAAAAAAAAAATTATGTGATAAGAACTCAAAAAGAAAATACATAAATATAGTATATAAGTAATAGTACGTTATTATAAATCAAAAACGTTTTATCAAAATACTTTGTAATATAATAAAGAATTTTTTTATTATATACAATGCTTATTCATAATAATTAAAGCGTGATTTTGGCAAGTATATAATATACGTGAGACTTTATTATATATATAAAGCCTGCAGGCTAATCATAGAGAAAGAATACATAAAGATTTTAGATGTATGATTCTCGTTTTCGCCATGGTCAAATTACCTGGGGTGCTCAAGCAAACGGTCCTCATGCTCATATAAATAAAAGTTGTTTTTTCTTGCTCTTATTACATCATGATGCACATCGCAGTACCAAATCTTTAATTTATGTATGCTTTTATGTGTATAAACTTTAACGCAATTTCATTGTATTTTTCTGCAATCATGGTTTATGAACTTTTACCTTATGTCGAGTTCGTATTATTATAATTTCTTGCCAAACATTAATAACTTTGCGGATTATGGTATAGGAAGCAGCTATATATAGATTCTATAGTTGAAACATTTTAGCATAATTTTATATTTTCATAAATATTAATTGAAATGAGAGAGAGAGAGAGAGAGAGAGAGAGAGAGAGAGAGAGAGAGAGAGAGAGAGAGAGAGAGAGAGAGAGAGAGAGAGAGAGAGACTGGCTTTAAAACAAAACCATTCAATATTTTTAGTAAAAGTTAATTACTTTCAATAGAAAAAAATGTATAATATGATAAATTAGTCCAAAACTTATTAGCAAGGAACAAAATCAATCATATATGAAAATATATTTAAAAGGCGTGAGGTTTATAAAGAGAATGGATTACATTTGATTAAATCTTATATTCAGTGAAATTGATCTCTCATATATGAGTTATAAATAATATTAACGGTCATATATACAAGAGCATATGTTAATGAGGTTCAGTAGTAGATGATGAAAGATTTGTCATCAAGTATTATACACGGCAGATGGTAACCCAGCTGTCTTGTTGATTAGAGCATTGTCACCTCGGTACTAGTTATATATTATACGTGGTGTGGTGGTCGTCAAAAACTCAAAATCTCGCTTCTATATGCCCTAAAGCTATGAACTATTATTAGGAAACTATATATATGTATAAAATATGGAATGAAAATATATAGGGGGTGAAAATGAAAGGGCGTGATTTATGTACATGCAAAAATCAAAAATGTATATTATATAATAATATAACCGTTAACATTTTATATTTAATTATGCAAATTTTTTTTATGAGAGATATAGAATAATTAGTACATATTTAAATTTTTATTTTATATGTTAATAAATAGAATTTAATTTTGTATAAAAAATTATATCTATTTTTTAAAATCTAAAGTGTAAAACATAATTGTCATTAAAAATTTAATAAGGTTTATAGTTGTAAAAGTTTCTCTAACATAATTTTAAATATTTTTTTCTTATTAATGAGTAAAATTTTAACTTAACCAAAATATTTTTGATATTATATTATTTTTTTTATTATTATTATTATACCATGTTTGCTGGATATAAGAGAATAAGTTTTCACGCCTTAGCGCTAATTGCCCATTGTTCAAGTTTGATACCTCATATAGCGTCAAGTAAGAGAACACGACCCCTGGGCTCAAAGACATGGCCTCATGGCGTGTTTGGACGCTCATCGCGCCACGGGGACTTCATTTCCCACCTCCTTCTTGTAAGATAACCAAAGAGTAAAACCCCACAGGTAAGTTCAAGAGAGCGGTCTTTTTCTTTTCTTTATACATACCTGGGGGTCTATATATGTATACATACTATAGAGGGTCAGGGGGTAACGGCCATCAGAGCACCTATACACATCTGGGCGGCTGAAAAAAAACACTATAATATATAAAATCTGATCTAACTTTTTATAATTTAATAAAGTACGAATTTCTTATATAAAATTAGAAATTTACAGACCAAGTAAAAAGTTAATAAATAAAGGATGATTAAATTATTTTTGCATCAATTATTATGATAATTTAAATGGGGTATATAAAAAAAAAGAGTAACAGAAGAAAAATTGAAATTTAATTGTATTATGATGCAAAAAAGGGGTTTGTTATTGTCTATATGATTTTTAGTGAGAGTGTTGATAGAGACAGAAATATGTTGTTGAAAAGGTTTGGTACAGAATATACATACACAGAAGGCAATTGTGGTTTTAGATTAGAAAATCATGTCTCTGTGTGTCTACATCATGGATATACACCACCACGCCTTCTTAATTCCCTAGAGGACGATGCGGGAGATATAGAACTGTAACACAATTAGCACCATGGGTAGTAGTTCGCAAATGTCAGTAATATAATTCAACATTGTATGTATGAATATATGCTGGGTTAATAAATACAACTTTTTATTATTTCACTTTTCATATATATAATATATATAAGGGTTAGATATTATATAAGGTTTCTATATATATGTATAGTTCAATTACATTTTGGCCACAATAGAGAAAGAGAGCACCCCCTCCATCTCCCATCATCATATACAAGTGAATGTCTCAAGTTGCAAGCATATAAAACCACCCAAAGGCAATATCTTTTATTCCCCTGTCTTTCAATTCATTGTATTTATATACCCTGATGTATGTACTGTATATGTTTACAGCCTAGGGCTATGACAATTTTTTGTTAATCAGATGATCATATTAACATTAATGTTAACATTTTTTATGTAATGATTGAGAGATAATTATTTACAACATATTTTGAGCATGTTAATATATTTGCTTCCAGCTTATATTTATTTAATATAGAATATTCGTGCTATATTTTGCTCCTAATTGCATGTATATAGATGTTATAAATGTGTTCAAATCTGAAGTTTCCTTTGTGTTTTTAAACAAATTAACTAAATATCATGGTATGTTATCATTTGAAACAAATAGAAACATGGAACGAACGAGTAGCATATAATTTTTTTTTTCGTTGCATATCTTTAGAGGTGTTAGTTTTATGGTTCTGTTACGTATTTAGAGAGAGAGAGAGAGAGAGAGAGAGAGAGAGAGAGAGAGAGAGAGAGAGAGAGAGAGAGAGAGAGAGAGAGAGAGAGAGAGAGAGAGAGAGAAGTTTATCACGATTTGGACAAAATATATATATTTATATATTATACTATTGGGTTAATTACGATGAATATAAAGACATGGACCTTGCAGAATGATACGTATAAATGAGATTGACCTTTTGAAAGTGCGGTACAAAATATTTTATGCTAAGTGAGGTCTCTCTCTCTCTCTCTCTCTCTCTCTCTCTCTCTCTCTCTCTCTCTCTCTCTCTCTCTCTCTCTCTCTCTCTCACACACACACACACACACACACAAACAAACACATACTCATATTATATAGAGCTATAATATTACATTTGTACTCGTTTCATGCTACGTTAACTTAAAATACAATAAATTTTATCCTATAATAATAAATTATAAAATACTTTTTTGAGAAAAAAAAGTGCAAGTCATATTTTGAAGAACAATTTTTTGATTGTAATTTGTGATATTTTATTTACAAGATAAAAAAACAATGAATTTTATTTTTTAAGTATATAATATATATAAAATAATTTTTTTAAAGGTGTTATCTTTTTTCTTTATATAGCATTATATTACAAGTGAGTAATTGTTTAATTTAAGTAATGTGTTATTATTATCAGATTTACCAGTAATTATAATTACATTTAATTATGAAAAGATATCATATAAATTGCTCTCTTATTACAGGGCTTTAACGATATATATATATATATATACACTTCTTTTTTTCCCCCTATATTTACCTTAAAAATATAAAACTTCAAATTTTTTGATTGTAGTTTTATTTATAAGATAATAAATAATAATTATAGAGTAGGTATATTATATTGTATCTACCATAATATAACGTATAGTACAGTATAACGATGCACGAGCTATATAAAATAAATTTTCATGAACTTCTACAATTTTGCAATTTAGAAAAAAAAGGAAAAAAAAAAAAAAAAAAAAAAAAAAATCTAAAATTGCAAAGAGACAAAACTAAGGTCTCTCAAAATTATGAAGAGAGTGAAAGTGTAGAGAATCCAAGGTGTAAAGTAATTGATGTTATTTTGTTTTATCTCCAATGACCAATGTAAGCACTTATCGTTTTATTTATTATTATTATTTCTATAAAATCAAAACACTACATTCATTCATATATGATGTTATACATTTATTTTCCACTTCACACTTTCTTAGGTCCTCATTTGAGATGCTTAAAAAAAAGACTTTCATATATAATCAATCTGATCCTATATCATCATAAAAATCAACTAAATAATAGTTAAAACAAACATGTTAGGCAATTAAAAATTCTTGTTGCTTTAATTAATAAAAATAGTAAATTATATATTTTACTTCTCTTATATGCATATAATTTTTTTTCTCTCCTTCTTTTGATGATGTGTGATAGTATATAAATTCAAAATGTATAAATAAAGTTTTTAAATAATTCTAGCACATACAATATCAGATTTGAAATAAAATATATTTGCCCCATAACAATTTCAACACCATTGTTTGTTTTTCTTATTTAAAAATCGTATATCTTATTAATTAAATTCAAAGTTTTTATTTATTTATTTATTGTTATCTTTGCTAAATACTTTATAATTTAATGCATTTTAAGATTCTATTTAAACAGAAGTATAAAAAGAAAAAGGAACTACGTTTTGCGTTCTGTCAAAAAAATGACGGATAAGGTGTTACGTACTTTGAACAATGAAATTAAATTTTAAACTTTGGTATCTTTAATTTACTTTTTGCACTGTACATTTACATTTATATAATCAAACAAAAAATACTTATATAGTTTTGTAGTTATTTTTAGCTGAGACTATATGAGGAAAAAAGTTCAAATAAACGAAAAATAAACAAACAAATTTAGAAGTCTAATAAGTATTTATGAATTATGAACTCAGCCTATATCTTTTAATTTTTCTAAAATCCTGTTATAAATAATATAATTCTGATGTATATCTTTATAATAACATATCTGATCTATTTCTATAATCGATCATAAATATGCAGTATTGATAAAATTGATCAAATTTGCTGTACTTAACATTATTACATCATTGGAAAAAAATGTTTTCGTATAATAAAAACATATAAATGATCTGATTTGATGCTTTTGAAGCTGGAGCTCAAGTAAAAGAACATTGAATAACATTAAATATAAAAAATCTTCCATATACATCAAATGAAATTTTTTAAATTTGAAGTTGTGAATATTACTTCAAATTTAAAAATATAATTCTGCTAAAAATACAAAAAATATGTAAAAAAAAAATTTATATATAAAAAAAAAAAATGAAGCAATAAATTCCAAGTGCATAGTAAAGGTAATGTAAGCACTTGACTTAAGTATAAGCCAGACATCACAAAGATCTGTTGCAGATCTAATGCTCATCAGTATTCCAGACTTGCATGCTTTTATCGCCTCTTTAAAAATACACGTATTATACCGCTGCTCTATACATATTATATAATATAGGTCTGGTCTTGATATTATATTTGTGATGCAGATATATAGATGCAAAATATTCCCCTAAATGCAGCTGCAACAGTACCCATGTACTTAAGTGCTCTTTCAGTACACATTTATATACATATATATACGCACGCGTGCTATACACATCATGATATTCAAGTGGGCTTTGGTCCAACGCTTTAGACTTCAAATAAGTGGCTTTTAGATAAGCTGCGTGTTCGTTCTCTTCAAAGTTTGACTTTATGGTTGATAACAATTTTGCCACGTGTTCATAAGAGTGTATATAATTTTTCTTTTTATCCTATGTAACATTAAATTATATTTTAAAACACTAATTATATCAACTTAAAAGCTCATTATATCAGAATTTTTCTTTTATAAATTTTTCTCCAAAGGCCATGAGTGTTTTAAGTATTTTTAATGTATTTATATTCATAAAATGATGCTTGTATGTTGTAAGTGTTTGATAAGAATCTAAATACTAATTATTATTATGGTATGGAATAATAAGTTTATTAAAGTAATAATATTAATTAATTTTGAGACATAACTGAATGCCATCATATACGTGTTGAATGAATTAATACAGAAGCGAGCGAGAGAGAAAGAGAGATAATAGTTGTATAGGATATTACAAACTGATATTCCCATTGAAAAAAGCATCATATAGGAAAAAAAATTTTAAAAATGAATCATACCATGTCTTAAAGGAATAGAACACATTGAACAAAAAACATGTCTATAGTATCCTAGCATACCTAAATATCAACGTTGATTTGCTCGGAGTCATTGATTTATAATTTGCAAAATCTCAGATGCATATTTATGACGTCACAGCTTACTATTCCACGCGCGTGGAAACAGGCAAGCTGTGACGTCATAAACATGCAGCTGACATTTTGTGAATTTAAAATAAATTAGAAATCAATGACTCCGGCCGAATCAACGTTGATATTTTGGTATGTTAGGATACTAGACATGTTTTTTGTTCAAAGTTTTCTATGCCTTTAATCCTTATTTTGTAATTGTATGATCACAAATGATTATTACTTCATCATACTATTTCATCCATATTGATGAGGATAGAAATTAATGTAATCATTTGTATTTTTTCTTATTTACATAATATCCATATTATATATGCGCATTCTATAATATATGTTTCTATATTTTCCAATCATTAAAAATGATCATATTATGTGACGTACGTATTATATTAAGATGTTTTCTTTAACTTAACTGCTCAGCAATATTTAGTGACGTCATCAAAGTCATCTGTAATTGACCTCTAAGTAACCTCCAACAGCAATACTCTATAGGATGTGATGTTGATGATGATGTTTATTATACTTATTACAATTTATGCTCGCTTATATAAAAACCATATAGTAATCAATATTAATTAATCTACCATTAAGCTTAACATTTCAAAGAATTTATTTTTGTATTCTTTGCTGAATTCTATTATACATATTTATAAATGAATAAGATTTTAAACTGACAAATTTCTTGTGTATAAATAATGAAAAAGATTAGGTCAGTAAAACGAGGGAAAATATTTTATATTAAATCCCTTGTAGAGAGAGAAAGGAAAGAGAGAGAGAGAGATGTAGTGCACAAGAGAGGGGGATGAGAATGGTCATTGCTCAAAGAAAAAAAAAGAGGAGAGAGAGAGAGGGACATTGTTCATTGTGTCTCAGTGATTAATCACCTGGCTACATAATTACCCGTGTGAGAATGAAATGAATCTTCTTTACCCAATTAAATTCATCGTAATATAAATCAATGACAAAACTTTTGCTCACTATTAAATAATTTAAACAAATAACCTTCTTAACTTGGCTTTTCTCTTAAAAAAAAAAAAAAAAAAAAAAAAAAAAAAAAAAAAAAAACTAAACTGATAATTTTTTTATATCAATATTCATGTTTTAATAGTTCAAGGCTAAGTTTATTGATAGATAAAATATAAAGATTTAATTTCATCACAGTAATTATTTCATACGTATCTGGAGTATTATACTTTAAAGTACAATTGTACAGAACTATTTAGGTATATAATAAAATTGGAGGGGTAAAGTAACAAGTCAAAATATAATGATTAGATTTCTGTTTCGGATATTAAGGCTTCTCTTTTGAGTTGAATGAAGAGAAAGAGAGAGAGAGAGAGAGAGAGAGAGAGAGAGAGAGAGAGAGAGAGAGAGAGAGATGGGGATTTTGTAGGATAAGATGAAATTAACTTTTCCTACAGACCCCTCCAAAAAGTTTGATGATTGGTTTTGACCTCTGTGGTCATTACCAGAAATCACGTGACTTTGAAAAAAAAAAAAAACGTAGGGAGAAAATATGAGATTGGCAATATAACAAGATATGATAAGTCAAAATATCGATTTATGCAAGCCATCATTTTTATTTATATGAAAATCAAAATTTAGCACGTAACTACGACCAATCAAATAATATTTTCTATATACAACTGTCGAACTAAATAGTTATATTATAATTTTATTTCACGCTCTCTCTCAAAGCACGAGCTGTATTATTATTGTTATTTTTAATACTTATAGTTGGTAATTTTACTAGACCATAATAAATCTAAAATGTTAGGCTTTTGATATCTTTATTTAATTGTAATATCATTATATATTTTTTTTCCATCATTAAATTAGTTGTGGGAAATACTTGTGATTATAATATTTTAAAAGAACTTTGTTCAATTTAAAGAACAAAACAATTATTTATACAAAGTCTGTATAATTTATATTTAAACTTCTTCAACTCTTTTTCAAAATAATAATAATATAATAACAAATAATAAAATAATAACAAATTTTTAACTTTCTTGGCCGATTCAAATTTTAATTTCGCACAAAGATTAAGCAAAGTAATTTTCAAAACCTATATATATATACACATTCAAATCAGCTAGCGATCATTTAATGATAAGAGTATGACAAATATAAAATGACATAAAAATGGATCATTATCATTGCATTTACAATAAACCATCAAGGTAGAGACAATGGTAAAAATGTCACATTTTTATTGTGACAGTGATAATATAAACTAGCTCTCTGATTGGCATACTGGGTTGCCACTAGCCAATCATAGAGAGATAGTTTATTATCATTGTCACAATAAAAACGTGATATTTACACCAATGTCTCTATGCACAAAGTTAAAATAAGGCTATTTTTTTAAATTTTCATCTTCAAAACTGTGTTTTAAATGATACACATAATTCTATAAGAAGGACAATAATTGTGATATTGATGAAAAGAAGAACAGACGGAAGGCACACACAGCTGTCAGACAATGCAACAAACATGGTCACGGCCGGCAATATATACACTATACAATTTGCACGTCATTAGAGTAAGTATTCAGCAAGCATCTCGCCATAGGGGATTTCTCTCTCTCTTTAGGTCTTGAAAAAATTTTATCTCATCAGTTTCTTTGTATATATCATGATCTAAATACTGTTCCTCTTTTTTTTTTTTTTCTTCTTTTTCTTTTTTATCTACAGTGTGTAATAGTGAAAAGTTGTACTCCTTTCTTATGTGCCAACGTAATTTGCTACGGTGTAAAACTCTCATTGCTCGAGATTAAAGTATGATTATCCTCTCTCGTTCTCTTCTCTCTGTTATAAAATCACCACAGGGCTCCGAACTCTATAGTTCGCGGTAAGTCTTTTTTTTTTTTTTTTTTTTTTTGATGACCATTAAGTTCTATGCGGGATACTATATTATAAATATAAAATCGCTTTATGTGATTTTTCAGGCGCTATATATAAAAGCTAAAGGCTAAATAGGAATAATAAAATTAGCAATACTTTGTATCAATTTTCTCTCTGTTTCTTTTTAAAGAAACTTTTTTAGCATAAATTATAACTTATATAATATTAAAGTCTTATAAGTTTATATTTCATAAATAAGTATATTGGTTTAACAAATTAGAATCATGATTTAAAAAAATAAATTATATAGTATAAAATATAAAACTCACTGAAAAGATATAAACATAATTAGTTACGGTAGATTTGTAGTTACTAATGACATTACAGATTTTTTTTATATGTATATTATACTTGTATAATTTTTTATGATGTAGTTATAGATATCATTACAATAATATACGTATATAATTCTCATTAAAATATTGACCTTCGTTTAAATAATGAATCCATGCCAAATAAAAAAAAAGTGTTTTATAAGTTACTATTATATTGATGATTTTATTACGATTTAATTGAGTCATCATCATTGATCTGTCAATATTTGGAACTGTTCGTTTGTTTTTTGACTTGGTCTCATGGGAATTGACCATGTGTGACCACACGAAAGAGAGGACTTTTTGACACTGACAAATTGGTATATCATGATCCACACTTCTTGTCACTTCCAATATCACCCTCACTCGCTTCTCAATACATTTTTTTATACGAAAATTTTTATTTTGTATAACATTAATTTTTATGATGTCGAAAATAATAATGTTTTAGCATTACGATGTTTATAAGCTATACCGCTTATAGGAAATTAATTACGTGCCTTAATAAATTTGCTGGAAAAAGTAAACAATGCATATACATGTTTTATTATTATGTTAAATACAAAACAATCTTTATCTTACATAGATGTATTAAGCAACCAAGATGACATTTTAGATATAAAAGCATTTTGGTAGAGGGTCTATGCATTCATGTTAAAGTTGACGCCATGTTGGATAACTCAATAACATGGGTGGCATAGGAAATAAAATCATTTTGCCAGTTTTAAACCACTATGCAATATTTTTGAGAGCATTGATGCTATGTTGAATTAGTATCTCAAGTATGTGAGAAAAATAACAATAACAAAAAATTAACCGATTTCCCGAAGAAAATTAGCTTAAATGAAGTTTGTCCTATGCTGAGCAATGTTATGTACTACTCCAGTATGGCCTCAAAGCGCAATAAATATGACGTCATCCGCATACACCCTATATCCTCATGGTTAAATAAAAATACTGTAACTTACGAGTAAAAGAGTAACACCAATGAACAAAAATAAATCATGATTTATTTTTATGTTATTATACGTATTTATATATTTTTTTAATATTGAAAATAAACAAAATAATTTTATATAGAGTAAATAACAATAATATAAACATTTGCAAAATAAAAAATTCTACATCTTTCTATTATAAACACAAATAAAGGGGTAAAATTTTATATATATAAAAATATTTAATATATACACACCCATCCCTTGACAAATTAATTTATATATATGTAGGAAGCTACTGATTATATTATATTCTTTGATGTCTCTATTGAAATATTATGACCAAACCTCAAGGGGACATTTTTTTAATACATTAATTACATTTTATGTATTGAATAAAGTTTGAAACAAGGTTTGATAATGATGTTGTCAATATGAAGAAAAAACTTGAACGCGGGGTGTCTATAAGTTTTTTGTACTAGTCACGCGTATTTCATTAAAAATGCGTGCGGTTACCGCAGCATACAGTATGTATAAGAGAGGGAGGGAGGGAGATTTTGATGTAACCGGACACCAGACGCGCGGTTGCGGGGTAATATTTATTGTCCCGTGAGACATGATGAGACGTACGCCACTATTCATAAAGTTCTCTCATACATAATATAAAAAAAATATGTTTGAACCTTAAAAAAATATATATGAAAATAATCTATTCTTATATATTCAATTTTTTTTTCTTTTTTTGGTTTACAAAATTTCGTTGCACTATTGTTACATAATCTTAAAGATGTATTGTTAAAAGTTAACCAAATGTCTATTTTTTTTTATATTATATAAAGATTTAAATAATACACAAAAGCCTGACCAAATAAAAAGCAAAAGTACACTTTATGGTGGTCTTATATAAGTTTTGTGAAAATTAAGTAAATACTTATAGAACTACTTGAAAAATCACAAAAGCAAAAAAAGAGAGGCGGTAAGAAATTTGATCTCTATACATTTTTTTTTGTGTACTATATAGAGTGAAAAAAAAAAGAAGTTTACTTTCAGTACTGACACTGGAACAATTGATCTGAAATGCTTTGAGACCTTAAGTTTACTATATGAGGGAAAAAATACATACAATACTCTTTTTTTTCATTAATTTTCACGTCATGCTTTGAAATTACGCTAGAAAATCTAATATAAAAGCAGGGTCGGCCTGGCCAGGTCCGCTAGTCCGCGATTGCGGACCGGGCCCCCCCGGGCGCGGGCCCTTGCCGTGCCCACAACACTCCAATTAAAAAAAAATAATAAAACGAAGAAAAAAAAAACGAAGAAAAAAAAAAAAAAAAAAAAAAAAAAAAGGAGAAGAAGAAGAAAATTAAAAGGACAATTTCAGACTGATAACTTTTCTTTTTCTTTCAAAAGACGACAAGAAATTACATCCAATCTTAAAATTCTATCCGCTTTTAATTTTAAAAAAAATTGCACTCCTAGTGAACTCTAGTCTAGTGGTCAATTAGCAATTGTTTTGTTATTGTTCACCTCATTCAATTTGTCCCCCTTTATATTGGTAAAAAATAATAAATATATAATTTTTTTTTTGATTGAACGGCGGGGAAGAAATGTGACTTGGTGCGGCAAGTGTGTCGGTGTGGCAATACTAATTAGTAAAGATAAATTTATAATTAAATTATCGCTCCTAAATGTTTTCTAAACCAGAATATAAACACAATACTGGTGCACTGAAACGTACTCAGTCCGCTAGAAAAGAATTGGATAAGTGTGGAAATGATCCTAAACAAAGAAAGTTTAAATATATAAAATAGTTGATTTTATTCAATTGTATTTTTTAGCTTTTTTCTTAACACCATATTTTTCTCCATTGTCTTAGCTCATTTAAAAACATTATAATGATTTTATTTGTAGTGTGCATGTCATAAAAATCTCATACAAAAGTGAAGTATTTTAAGTAAATTCCTAATTAAAAGGGGGCGTGGCCTCAAAAAATTTTCGCCTGCGGCGCATTTTTTGGGGGCTTTGCCCCCAATCCCCCTTTGTTTGCGGGCCCTTTTGTAATCTCGCGGACCGGGCCTTTTCCTCCCAGGCCGACCCTGTATAAAAGTATATAACCTCTAGGGTTAAATAATGCAAAATTTATAATTTAAAAATAAAAAAATTTTACTTTCAAATTTCATGGTGGTCTCTTTTTTTAAAGAGTATTTTGATGTTGAAGTATATATTTTTTATAAAATTTAGATATTTATAATTTAAAACCAAAAATTAAATTTTCTATTATATTTTTCTAGTTCTATCCTGAGCGTTATGCAACCCGTTGGACATCTTCAAAATACATAATAATTTTCATATTTATCTTCTTTTGTTTCTCTTACATAAATTTAATAAATGATTCTTAAAATGATCATTACATACATTATTTATTAAATATTTATTGTTTTCCCCCAAATTTGAATCAAGAAATGTAAAGTAAAATAGCTATAGTTTATTACATAAAATTTAACTATACTATTTTTATAAATAACTTTCTTTTTTCCCACATTCAAATACCTATATAAAACCTAACTAAAGTTAAAAAGTCAGTTTAAAAATACTTTTTAAATAAATTTAATTCTTTATGTTATATTGAAACAACAAATTATATACGCGCATATAAGAATATCAAATATCTTTATAAATCATATTAATACATTTTAAAATGTATACTATTGTATCTTTACCATGAAATCAAAACATAATAAAGTTTCATAAATATATATTTTTTAATATACTATATATGTATGGTATGAACTATATATGAAGTAATCGTAATGTTCTCTTTTGGCGTACTGGTGTAATATACTGTAGGTGACCGCGCAATGTAACTTGATCTTATGCATATACATACACCTTTCACCATACTGTAAAATATAATAGTGCGAGGGAGGAAATAATACAATGAACAGCTTCTCGTTTCCATAGCAACATGTCATAGAAAACATAAAAAAACTGGCTTCATTAGTAATGTAAGCATAGGTTACCTTAATGAAACATAAAAAGGTAAACATTTTTTACATTTATATAAAAAGAATATCAAATTTCATATTTGGAATGTGTTTTTTTTTATATGTATGTACATGACTTTTTGTTGTTAATATAATATTATTTTTATTACATAAAAAGTCTATATTAAAGAGAAAGTTCAAGAACCGATCATATATTTTTATATACATACTTTGTCGTTTTGTAAGTTAATTTTTTTTCTTATAATAAAAAAGTTAATCTTTTAAGAATCGTGGGAGCTTATAGATCGATGGTCCATTGCACGCTAAATACTTATTTTCTCTGGGAAAGAAGGGATAGTTTTGTCATGTTTTTTTATTAAGTAAAAAATATAAAAAAGTACACAAGGGTGGGCGGACAAATTACCGGGCGACACTCACGATCAAGTGAAATATCCACAGCATGAAGTCAAGTCCAAAGGAGTGTCCGCTTTGCTAAAAAAAAAAAAAAAAAAAAAAAAAAAAAAGCCGAGAGGATAAAAAAAAAAGTTTTTGAGCTGAGGCGGCGAGAGCAATCGATTAGATGTGCACAAAACCTCTTGGACCGCTACGTTTGAATTGGCAACAAAATACCAAAGAAAAAAGCTTTATCTTGTATTATATGAGAGAGATCCGCCTCAATGAATTTTTATTAACAATCATTTTTTCGTATTTTTTTTATATAGTTAAGCTATAATGCATGTAATTTTAACAGTTTTTACAGGATGACTGCATTAGAAATGAATATCAATTTAATAAATTATAAACTTAGAAAAAAAATTTTCAATAAAATAAAAAGTGAGGTGAGACATTGCTAGGTATGTCTTGGGCTCTAACGGGATAACCGTGGCGGGTGTTGTTCTTCTTCTGTTCACGACGTTTCGCGACCTGCGTTGGTCGCATCTTCAGGTGAGTATGGTCCGAGTGATGTTGTTCTGCTCCTTATATAGCTGGTAGTGGGAGAAGTGGTCCCAGCTGCGCTCTCCTATTGGCCGGGTGTGGGATACTGCGCCGCGCCAATCGGGTGGTCAGGTTGTGACCACTTGCTCCTCTCTCTCTCAGGGCCGCGAGTGCGGGTTGCCACGATGTAGATAGCGGGAGGCCGCCCTCGCTCTTGCGGTTCATGATGTTGGGTGCCTTGCCGATCTCGATGGCTTCGCGGACAAGGCGTGGGCCGTAATGTCGTATCGGGGCGATCACTCTGGTCTTCTCGAAGTTGATGCTATGGCCCAGAGATGATGCGTGGTCGGCCAGAGCTGACTCTTTCTTGTGGTTCTTTTGTACTGCTTTGGCGTGTTCTTCTCGTCTGGTAGATATAAGCCGTTTCGTCTGGCCTATATAGATGTGGTCACAGTCTTGACAGGGGATGGAGTAGATGCCCTCTGTGTGTAGGGGGATCTTGTCTTTTGCCGAGCGGATGACGTCACGCAGCTTCTTGTTGGTGGTGAAGATAGTGCGAACGCCGCGCCGTTGTAGTTGGCGGGCGATGCGGTCGGTGACGCCGGCAACATAAGGTAGGAACGCTCGGTGTTCTTGTTCGGGGGTAGCCCTTAAAAGGGCCGTTTCTCTGGGACCACGGTTAATAGCAATATTTATATCCCGCCAGCTATAACCATTGTGGCCTAGAGCGTTGCGTAGGTGGTTAAGTTCTGTGTTTAAGTATGCTGGGTCACAGATGGCTTTCGAACGGTGCGCTAGGGTTTGTAGGACACCTCGCTTCTGCTGTGGGTGGTGATGTGACTCGGCGTGCAGGTAGCGGTCCGTGTGCGTCTTCTTCCGGTATACCGTGTGCCGGAACTTGTTGTCTTGTCCACGTTCTACCAGTACGTCGAGGAAAGGTAGGCGTCTGTTTTCCTCAACCTCCATGGTAAACTGTATGCTCTCGTGTATGGAGTTGAGGTGCTGGAGGAACTGTTGTAATGATAGGAGACCATGCGGCCAGATGACGAAGGTGTCGTCCACATATCGTAACCATAGCCTCGGTTGTAGTGGTGCTGTGTTTAGTGCTCGCGTCTCGAAGTCCACGAGGTAAGTGTTAGCTGCTGCAGGTGATATGGGGGAGCCCATTGGAGCTCCCTCGAGTTGCTTGTAGAACTTGCCGTTGAATATGAAGTATGTTGTGGTGAGGCACACTCTTGCGAGCTGCGATATGCTATGGCCAAATTTAGACTCAATGACTTGTAAGGTTGCGGGTACCGGTATCTTAGTGAACAAGGACACGATGTCAAAGCTCACTAAGATATCGCCGGGAGCTAGTGGTGTGGTTTTGAGGATGTCTACGAAGTGGCTTGAGTTTCGGATGTAGGAGGGTGCTGCTTCTACGGCGGGTTGTAGTACTTGCGCGACGTAGCGTGCGAGCTTGTAGGAGCACGACCCGATGGCACTGACTATGGGACGGTACGGTGTGCCCTCCTTGTGTACTTTCGGTAGACCGTACAGCCGTGGGATTCTGCTGTACCGTCCCATAGTCAGTGCCATCGGGTCGTGCTCCTACAAGCTCGCACGCTACGTCGCGCAAGTACTACAACCCGCCGTAGAAGCAGCACCCTCCTACATCCGAAACTCAAGCCACTTCGTAGACATCCTCAAAACCACACCACTAGCTCCCGGCGATATCTTAGTGAGCTTTGACATCGTGTCCTTGTTCACTAAGATACCGGTACCCGCAACCTTACAAGTCATTGAGTCTAAATTTGGCCATAGCATATCGCAGCTCGCAAGAGTGTGCCTCACCACAACATACTTCATATTCAACGGCAAGTTCTACAAGCAACTCGAGGGAGCTCCAATGGGCTCCCCCATATCACCTGCAGCAGCTAACACTTACCTCGTGGACTTCGAGACGCGAGCACTAAACACAGCACCACTACAACCGAGGCTATGGTTACGATATGTGGACGACACCTTCGTCATCTGGCCGCATGGTCTCCTATCATTACAACAGTTCCTCCAGCACCTCAACTCCATACACGAGAGCATACAGTTTACCATGGAGGTTGAGGAAAACAGACGCCTACCTTTCCTCGACGTACTGGTAGAACGTGGACAAGACAACAAGTTCCGGCACACGGTATACCGGAAGAAGACGCACACGGACCGCTACCTGCACGCCGAGTCACATCACCACCCACAGCAGAAGCGAGGTGTCCTACAAACCCTAGCGCACCGTTCGAAAGCCATCTGTGACCCAGCATACTTAAACACAGAACTTAACCACCTACGCAACGCTCTAGGCCACAATGGTTATAGCTGGCGGGATATAAATATTGCTATTAACCGTGGTCCCAGAGAAACGGCCCTTTTAAGGGCTACCCCCGAACAAGAACACCGAGCGTTCCTACCTTATGTTGCCGGCGTCACCGACCGCATCGCCCGCCAACTACAACGGCGCGGCGTTCGCACTATCTTCACCACCAACAAGAAGCTGCGTGACGTCATCCGCTCGGCAAAAGACAAGATCCCCCTACACACAGAGGGCATCTACTCCATCCCCTGTCAAGACTGTGACCACATCTATATAGGCCAGACGAAACGGCTTATATCTACCAGACGAGAAGAACACGCCAAAGCAGTACAAAAGAACCACAAGAAAGAGTCAGCTCTGGCCGACCACGCATCATCTCTGGGCCATAGCATCAACTTCGAGAAGACCAGAGTGATCGCCCCGATACGACATTACGGCCCACGCCTTGTCCGCGAAGCCATCGAGATCGGCAAGGCACCCAACATCATGAACCGCAAGAGCGAGGGCGGCCTCCCGCTATCTACATCGTGGCAACCCGCACTCGCGGCCCTGAGAGAGAGAGGAGCAAGTGGTCACAACCTGACCACCCGATTGGCGCGGCGCAGTATCCCACACCCGGCCAATAGGAGAGCGCAGCTGGGACCACTTCTCCCACTACCAGCTATATAAGGAGCAGAACAACATCACTCGGACCATACTCACCTGAAGATGCGACCAACGCAGGTCGCGAAACGTCGTGAACAGAAGAAGAACAACACCCGCCACGGTTATCCCGTTAGAGCCCAAGACATACCTAGCAATGTCTCACCTCATACATCGAACCGTGAAAACCTACATATCTACAAAATAAAAAGTATTTTTTTGTTGCTGAAAGGGATATTTGTATTAATTAACTATGTTTGATTAATATAAAAGTAAATATAATAGTATTTATTTATGTTGGCAAGTTGTTCAGATAAACTCTGACTTATGGAGCATTAGCTTGAGGGCAAGGAGTCAAATATGTTGATCATGGCTGTACCACTCACCTGAACTGGCAGGCTCTTCTCCTCCCCCTCCTCCCCCGCTCTCTCTCGCAGCATCATCATCATCTCGCGGCAGGGGGCGCGAGCTTTGCTGGCCACTCGCTTGGCCTTGGGGGCCCTTGCTGTAGCCGCGATATGCCGCCCGCCCGCCTGACTTTACCTTTATTGCTACAAGCTATATGATTACGTCTGGCCGGGGGCTGAACCATGGACCAGGCGATGCCTTAGTCTATATGCCTGGCGGCTTGCCTTGGGTGGAGGTTTCTCACGCAAACATTTCACTTCTCTCCCGCCCCTCATCTTCAACAAACCTGTTCACCATCCCACGCCCCCGCCCCATATTATTATTATATTTAAAAAATAATAATAATAAAAATCTTCCCCTTATAGCGTGAGTAACGTTCGGACTAAATATTAACCACGCAAACTTTTTTTTTTCCATTGAAATTTCATAAAATTGAAAAAATTGTTATAATTTATTCAAATTTTAAACATTTCAAGGAATTATGGATAGGAAAACTTAAATATTTAACTTTTTACCTAATAATAAAAATAAAAAAAAAACACCAAACTTGTTTATGGTGTTGTTTTTTTATGAAAACAATACGGAGAAAAATATTATATTGACCTATACAGAAAAGAATAATAATAATAAAATAAATTCATTAAAGAATCTTTTTCTTTTTTCTCTCTTTCATCTCTATTTTACATCAATGCAATAACTTCTTACACAATCAAAAACAATATGTCATGCAAAACATAAATATTTGGGAGACGATGACAATGCTAAAAGAAACAGGTGAAACTTTCAGAGAAATATTTTATCTCGTTTTGTTTTTAGCATCATTGCGTATACTATATACCTATGACATATAGATCTTGATAGAACTGAAGTATAATAATATGAGGTCCACAAGCTCACCTGCTGTGGAGAAAACTGTGCACACCACACGTTCTTGTATGTGACAGCATGAGTCTGATCGCATCAACCGTATCAACAAAACAACAATAATAATACTATTGCTTGATCAAACTATGAGACAAAGAGTAAAAAATATAGTAGGATATAAATATCTTCCTCGCGTCTAATTATTGTATGAATCATTGTTTCAAAAATTATTCAATTGTTTAAAGCAGTTCTTATGTTTTTGTAACTAAAATTTTAAGTGGCATTATTTTTTTCAACGAATTAAATTTCTAACGTATATCTTAAGTTTTAAAAGCTATAATTATTTTCCATAATATTAAATTTTTAATTGAAATTTTTAGTCATTTGACGTCATGATATTTTCATATGTGATTATAACTTTTTATATTTAACATGGAAATTATTTTAACAATAAAGTTGTACTTTTTAGTTATATTATATAAAAGAAAGAAGAGGTATATATTTTGATATAATTTAAATTTAAAGAGGTATAAGGTTTTCTATATATACCCACAAGCATCACAAAATTTTCTGTGCATGTAATTATTATTATATAACAAAAGCAGAGATAGAGGGTTGAAAATCAAGAGAGAGAGAGAGAGAGAGGAAAGGAAGGGTAGATCTCTGTCTCTCATACTCCTGCTTTCTACACTACTCAAGTGTCGTTTACGTTTTGTGTAGCTTCTCTAATTACTGAATAATGATCGGACATTGCATACATCTGTGACCAAAATTTGCCATTATACTTTAGGGCAAAATATATAATATACGTTGTTGCTGTCGCCAGATGATACCCTTAGAATATAAATAAAAAATAAATTCAAAATAAAAAGTATATAGAGGATTATTTTAATAGTATTAAAAAAAAGAACCCTCAAGCTGTCAAGACGCTAAGTATCAAGTCATATATATACAAACCATATTCAAAACTAATAATAAACATAAGGAACATAATATACAAAATTATATACAATTTTAATTTATATTTTATTAAAATTTAAATAATAAATTTATAAGAAAATTAATTCAATGTTTATTTAATATATAATTTAATTATATACAAAATGTTTTAGAATCTTATTATATACATAAAGTTTCCATATCGTGATGCTTTAGATTAAAGCAAACGGTGATAATTTTATACTAATCATTTTTTCTGTCTTTTTATATTTCCATACTTTAATGATCTTATGATTGTCGTTTAAAAAAATTGTCACAATATGTTACCTTAAAAATATATAATAGAGGGTCGTTTCCTATTTTTTTTATTATTATTATTTAAACATAAACGTCATGCTTGTGATGAAGGAAGACGTTGACAGAAGGGCTTAAAAGTTTTAGTGACATGAAGCTTGTTGGGTTTATTCTCCTCATCATAGTGGGTGGCTCAAGTTGCATAATCAGCCTGGCAGGCATATACGATAATGACATCGTCGTCTTCTACTAATACGTTCATGTCTCGTTATAAACATCTAATGTTACACTCCGCAACTGATGTGCTCGCTATATACACACGAGGGTTGAATAAAAATATAAGAATAAAGTCATGAGTGATGTTGATGCGTTAAAAGCATTTTTTTTTTTTTTTTGAACCATTATTATCAGCTTCCACTTTTTTAAAATGTATTAAGTAAAAAATAATAATTCATCAATATTTAATTAAGACATGTCGTTCTTCACGTGCATATTTTTTTACTTGAATTTCAAATGTTTCATAATATTTTTTTTTCACCAAATTGGTTTGGTTTCTGTTATTTATTTTTTTATAAATGCATTTGATTTATTATAAAATAAAAAATTCGTATAAACACACACATATTTTTTTAACCATATATATATTTTTGCTATATAGCGACAAGATAATGAATGTTTGTATTATATCACGTCTTTTTTATTTTATTTTACCGCAGGTTGTGCCCGTGAGGTTATACATTTCTTATATAAAGACTCAATAATATTCTTCTAGCGTTCTCCACACAGTGAGTTAGTGCGTTCATAAGGTTCTTCAGTGCGGTTACACTGAAAAAATTATAATTTTACAGTTGAAAATTTGCGATAAGTTTGTATATATTTGACAAACTGCTTTTTCAAGAATTGCCTTCTTGTGATATAGGACTGTTCAAGTTATAGATCATAGATGCATAGAACTATAATATTAGGGCCTATTTTAAAATTTGGACCAAACATGTACAAGTAGTATTGTATCACTCTAAATTTTTCCAATTGTCATATCGTCCCCTTTTTCTTATATAACATAGACATATGGGAAATCAATTAATCTACTATTTATAAGAATAGAATACAGGTAAAGTGTATAGGAAGGAAGTATACTTAAAAATAATTGACAGTTACCAGTTAAAATGAGATAAATCAATATACAAAAGTTGTCTCCACTATAATATATACGAGACTTTTTTGTGTGCATTCTCTCTCTCTCTCTCTCTCTCTCTCTCTCTCTCTCTCTCTCGTATACACACAAAACTAAGGAGAAGTAATCAGCACCTAATGGAATTGATGTAATTTTAATTAAACTTCATTAACATAATGAAAACACTAGTGATGTCAATTATTTTGCCAGTGTATAGTAACTACAAGACTTGAGTGGTGTCTGTGGGGGCACGCACACGCTGGACCGCAAGTCAAAAGAAAAAAAAAGAAGAAAAAAAAAGTTACGTTTTTGTACTGCTGAAGATCACAATCTTTGGCGACGCCATGCACGTGAATGTGAAGCAGCAAAGATTACACATACGAGAGAGAAAACATCGTGCATGCAAGCAGCTCAATTCTCTCTCTCTCTCTCTCTCTCTCTCGTATTGTTGTGTCGTACTAAGAAAATTAACAATCAACCTTTCAAATCAGATAACAGAATTCTTCTTTTTATTTTCTCTCTCACTATTTTTTACATCTTTGTTTTATACATATTGAAGTATTTTTTTATATATACAATCACTTATGCAAGAATTTTTATTTTTTGAACTTTGAACTTTTAAATTATTTTATATTAACTGATCAATAAATGAAGTTTTTATACAAAAAAAATAATAGTGAAGTTGTTAACATTGATTATATAGAGAAAGTTAAATTTTTATTATCATATTATATTTCGTTTATATTAAAAAAGAAAAATCATAATTTTAATTATTAAATCAATAAAGTTACTTTTAATTCAAAAAAATATATAAAAAAAGGTTAAACAAAATTTATATCTTAACTCTTCATTAAATACAAAGTTAGTTTTAAAACGTATTATATTATAAACCTGAGAGGTGGTTAAGGTGGTGCCCTTGCCCTTTACTCAGGTCACGTTGCGCGCGCTCAGGTCAACAATATACCTCTTCCTTAGGCATATTTTTGCTATATAATAGTATAGTAGTAATACACCCTCACTTTTATGATATAATATACAGTAGCCGTACAAAAAAAAAAAAAAAAAAAAACTTTATTATTATATTATAAATATAAAACTATATATATGTACTAATTTATTTCCTGTGTTAAAAGTTATTTTCCTTTTATCACGCATTGTATAACATAATACAAAGTATATTATATATCAACCTCCTTAATGAGAGCAAGACGATGCTTTACTATATGATGTTTATCTAATTATATAATGGTGTAATTTAATACGATTTTCATTCGATTATTTTACATGTTAAATTAATGAGAATATATCGATTAATCGTTATAAATATAGGGAATCACGGAGCATTGATTACAGGTGCAACATATATAACAACAATTTTTACTGTCATAAAAAATAATTTCTTGTTATTGTATATAATTATCATTCTTTCTTTGAAGATTTTTTTTATTTCATTAATAATATTATATACATAAAAAAAAATATCTTGATGTATATATAAAAGCCGCAAAAGGTGGTGAATATTATAAGGAAAGGATACAAGGTCGAGTGCATTACCAGTGTTAAGTTTTATTGTTGTGTTATTAATATTATTATGATTATTATTATTGTTAAGTTCATTTATCTATACGTACGTCATAGCTGCAAATAAAACTTTTTTTATTTATTTGCATTTTCAATTGAAGTAATAGTTAAATGATGATGCAAATTTTTTATTTTAATTAATCATTTTATAACTCATGTTTTATTTCTTGTACATATAATTTAATTACAATTAAAATTTATAAGATGTTGTATCAATAAAAAAAAAACTTTAAGTAAAGTGACCTTATAAATATACTGCATAAATTAATAAAATATCTGCATATAAATTTTTTTATGTCTTTTAATGCTTGCTGTTTTTAAAGTTTTTTTTTTTTAATGTTTGTTTGTTTGTTTTTACATTGACTAACGTCCTTATAAGATATACACATTATTACATTGTAATTTGATTTTTGCAAAATTATTTGCTTTACAAGGATATTCTTGTCTATTATATAAGAATTTTCTTTTATATTTAAAATATTTCAATTTTCATGTACGTAATTTTTTTATTTCTGTGCAACAATTTTAACAAAGCTCATTGATGCCTAAAGTAAATTTTACTCTAATTTCAATGATTTGATTTCAGAAAAAAATGAAATGATACGCAGTCTTTTTTTTCTTTTTTTTTTATTTTTTTTATTTTTATGATACGTATAGGAAAGAACATTTTAATTTAAAGTGGAGAACACAACACATTAAGTAGCTGCTACGTGATCTATGTAATGAAGTTAAATGCCTCTTCACCCCACCAAAGACATACTTCCCCACCCCCAACTCCAGCTGCATATTATCCCCGTACACCCCACACCCGCGCACTCCAGACTTTTTCATGTAGTGTTCTCCAACTGGCGGGGTCATGGGTCGTGGTTATTTTTGTACAAACTCGGGGTTGGTGCGCGGGAGGAAGCCACTACAACCAATCAAAATACGTACTTTTCTAAAAAAGTTCTTTATTTAAATCTGTTCCATGCATACGGTATATTGTATAATAACAATGAATATAATACCTATATAATGACATTTTAAAAATATATAACTGAAAAGTCAACAAAAATTCTTCAGCTGCTCATTTTTAAAGTTTAAAAAAGTAGTTTGTCAAAAGGAACATTTAAAGGTTATCTTATCTCTCTCTCTCTCTCTCTCTATTTTTTTTTTTTTTGTTCCTTCTCTTATATTTTTTTTCGAAATGAGATTCTTCCGAGATCTTTTAAAAACATCCTAAACCTCTTGTTTAAAAAAGCAATTTCAATTTATTTTCACTTTTTTTTTTCTAAACTTAAAACTTAGTAGTTACAAAAAAAAGTAGTGACATTAACAGAAAAACTATACACTAAAATAAATTGCTTTGATTTCCTTTTAATATTTTTTCTTTGATATTTTTTTATATAATAATTTAACCTTTACATTCTTTTGCTTAGTTTATTGAGAATTAATGATATACCTCGTTTATTGAAAGAAGAGGGAGAGAGAAGAGAGAGAGAGAGAGAGAGAGAGAGAGAGAGAGAGAGAGAGAGAGAGAGAGAGAGAGAAATATCATAAATATATTTTATAAAAAATACACATTATTTTTTATTTATAAATTTTTTTTCCTTGTGTAATTGCTGGGTTTTATGGGCGTTAAAAGACTTATGTAAAGAAAATTCTCTGCTGGAAAGCTTTTCGTGTTCGTTACACACAAGTTTTGTGTGGTCATAGTGCGTGCCTATATAGCTTTTTTTTAACAAAACTTTTTACCAGCGACAACAAGTTTCAATCTCAAAAAGAAAAAAGAAAGAAAAAAAAAAAGCGTTTCTTCTCTTCTGGCACAAGTTTTATAGAAAACATATTATACAATATACTACAGCGAGGTCGTATATAAGATTTAAAGTCACTCTTCACCGTTTTCTCGTTTAATAGTATATACGAAGCGCAAGCACCATAGCACCCAACACGCTTTTCCTCTTTCAAGCAGGCGCAGTTAATTTTATCCCAGTTTGATAAAGAAGTTTTTGAAAATCTTGGTTCTAAACCTTTATAACTTTTTTGCTCTCTCTCTCTCTCTCTCTCTCTCTCTCATTATTGAACAGCCCCAAAGTCCACGGCCTAATGCCATGAGAGGTCACCATGTAATGATAAGAGAAGCGGCATAAAGTCGGTGATGTGTTGTAGAAGCTGCAAAAAAAGCTGATGCGCTAGTATTTTTCAGGTCATAGGTCAAATACTGCTTCAAGGCAGCTCCGCACGAGAGCGCTACCAACTTATACGTGGCGCCTCTCAAAAAATATAATCAACAATCCCGTCAGCTTTTTTTTTTTTTTTTTTAACTTATTTATTTATTTTTATTTCCGTTAAGCACGATCTACAAATAAGCAAAAACAAACATATTATAATATATATATTATATTATATTTTTTAGAACAATCATTATATTCCTATAAAATAATTAGCAGATGATTAAAGTAAGATTAATTTTCTTTTTTCTTACAATATTATATAAAAAAAAAAATGTTTCAAATTTATTTTTGCTTAAAAGAATTTAAATTATACATTATTATATAATGTAATATTTTTTTCAAGAAAATAAATTATAATTATAAAGATTATATTTCTTTACAAAAAAAAAAAGAAAAAAAAAAGAAAGAAAAAAATTAATTTATATAAAAGAGTTTTTTTTATTATTATTTTTTATAGATGTTGTATTAGAAGATTAATTATAATGTGGCATAATACAAAAATTTCTTTAAAAAGACTCAGTTTGAGGTCTAACTAGTAGAGTACAACATTATATTGCGGTAATCAGTGTTCGTGACCGGTTACCTACCAGTTTCTCTCTCTCTCTCTCTCTCTCTCTCTCTCTCTCTCTCTTCTCTCGCTCTCTCGGCGTGAACTGCCTTGCACTTGCTATATTATGTCCAGCCGCGCTGTTATTTGATGGTCATAAGGTAAGCGGGGGGTGCTTGGCTGGCTGGCCAATTTGAGCACCAGACCATAAGGATAATATATAATATAGAAAATACAAAAATTCTTTGTTTATTAAAAACAATAGAAGCGGCATTTTATTTGATTTAAACTATACGTATATAACAATCTCTCTCTTGTTTGGAAATAAACTTAGGTGGCAAAGTTGAAATTTAGTTTACCTTGTAAATCTCGAGAGAGAGAGAGAGAGAGAGAGAATACTGTATGATGTGCAAATATCTTATTTCAAAAATTAAACGTGTGTGTCTATGTGTTTGTGTGTGTGTGTATTACACACACACACATAATATATATATTTATATATATATATATATATATATATATATATATTATAACGTCATTTTCATATTAATAATCCCAAAATTAATGACATCATCTTCGTTAATGTGAAACTGGATAGCATTGAATTTAAAGCTGTCATCGATATTCCAAACATCAATTTTCTAATTTAACATGCACTTCAATTAAATTTTGCAAGAGTATAATATTCATATATAATAAAAATTTAAAAACCTTGATGTCTTATGTCATACGTATCGACAATATAAAGTATAATATGTATATTTTTTTTAATATTTACAAAAGCTTTACATTAGATAATAATGCATCATACGTGTACAGTATTTTCTTTTGACACTTTAAAATTTTGCGTTTATTTAAAAAAAAAATGAACAAAGAAATAAAAGCATGCGTTTTACGTTTTTGTCATATACGGTAAGCGTTTTAGCACTTGTGCTTTGATCATTGCTTCATGTTGTGTTTCTGCGTGATGATGATGGCGAGGGATGCTGTGAATGGACTACTCCTCCTCCCACCCGATCATCTCACCAACTTTGTCTTTGATGAGGCGACATGTACGGCCCTGTAATCCCAGTAATTGTGGGCGTGTCACCAACAAGAGATTTTTCATGTTTGAAAATTTTATATATTTTTATATATTTATATATAAAAAAAAAGTAAAAGTCTTTCATAAAATATTGTAGGGAAAAAATATTTGAAAGAAGGAAAAATATAAAATCACGGCTCATAGATAACTTTTTACATTGTTTAACCATGATTAGCTATATATATATGCAGCGTAAAATAAATTTTACGTTATATTTTTAAAATTTTAAATAATCACATATATCGTAATTTTTTTTTTTTTTTTTTCAAATTTCAACATACCAATTGGTATGTAATTGCTATAATTATTTTTAATTCAAAGGTCATTGAATTTTAAATTACGTATATTCAAAGTAACATCTTAATGATTTTAAATTATTCAATCAACTTTTTTTCATTAAATATACCATAGATTATGTAAAATATGAAATTAAGAATTTTACCCTCAAAGGCATAAAGTATTATCTTATATCATATAAACTAAGATTTTAAAATTTTAGTTTATGTCTATGTTACACTATTTCTTTAAGAGTAAATCAATATAATTTTAGTGTGATGGATTTTAAATTCAACTTACTTGTTAGGGAATTTCGACAGTTTCAATTTTAAATTCTGATAAATTAATTTTAATTTAAAAAAAAACATTGCAAAAAAAAAAAAAAAAAAAAAAACTAAGAGTCTGGAAATTATAATCGTCTGTTTTCTATATGACTTATACATTGACTTTATTAAACGGAGGAGTAATTTTTACTCCTTATGAAAAAGACAAGCGCAAATACAAGAAACAGAACAATAAAATTGCAGAAATATATATATTTAACACAAGAGGTTAAATTACAATAATTACGTTCTCAAAATGAACTTCATCAATTAAAAGAGTACAAAAGATGTATAACATTTCCTATAATATACAACTCAAATGCATGATGCACGAGATTATATAGCACACGGTATAGGTATATTACCGTTGATATACACACTGTATTTTGTGGTATATATTTCTGCGGTCACTTACATATAATATACAGTATCAGTAACGTGATCTCAACATTCACCCCATCAGATAGTATACTCGTGGGGGTTGCATGTACTGCTTGCAAGGAAGTAAAGGGTGTACCATGATGTATAACATATTATATATATAAAGTATGGGCGGAAGCTGCGCGAAAAAGAAAAGGAAGCTGTAGCAGTGTCTCTATATATTTATACCGTGGGAAAATTTTATATATATCCTATATTATATTATATAAGAAAAACTTTGTTGTTCAAAAAAGAAAAAAAAAATTTAAACGTATGGTTAGTAATATATCCAGTGTGCAGTTAATCCACCGTGCATTTAGGGCGTGACTGATGTTTTTAAACAAGCAAAAGCTAGTGCAATATCGTGACCACACGTTAATGTCTTTAACCCCTTTTCCACTTTAACTGTGTAAATGAATGGCAAAAAAATAATAATAATAAAATTAAGCTCACAAATCATTTTAATATTAAAAGAGAAAAAATAAAATAAAAACATATTTCTTGTTATTATAAAAATGTTTTTTTCTAATTTGAAACTACTATTATAATAGGCGTATTTTTGTTATTTTATAATTTACTGCCCTATAGCAATAGTAATAATAATAAGAGAAATAATATAACTTTAATATAACCTTAAGGTATATACATAGTGATTATTGGGCATAAATATATCAGCCAATATTATATAGAGAAATGGTGGGAAATATTTGACAATTAGAGGTAAGAAAAGTGAGAGCTTACAAAAACGTAAGTGTACAAAGGAGGATGGAACAAAACGCCAAGGTCTTTTATACACAGTAATGGTCCATCCATGGCTCCATAGCTTGAGATGCTGCGACTCAACTTCTTCTTGTTGGGCCGCGCGCGGTGTTGCTTGCTGGCCTCGGTGCGTATAACCTTGGGCCTCTCCGTCATGATGGGGCCACCCTCCTCCTCCTCCCCCAAAACTCCATCACTATCTTCATTTTTACGTTAATCGCAAAACAGTCAAACCATCACCTTTTTTAAAATGCGTGAGATATCCACTCTAAAAAAAATATATTACTTTTAAAAAAATTAATCAACTTTGGTTTTTTTATGTATAAATATATCATATTTTATTCTTAGAATATAAAACCATCCAATTATTTTATATAATATTACAAGACCTGCACGAGTAAACTTTAAGAAAAAGGCAAACCACTTTTAATATTATACTTAAAATTAAAAAAATCATTCAACTAGAAAGTTTTTCCATTTTATTTTTGTATACAGTATACTGTATCTTCTTTAAATTTTTTGGAATATAAAGATCTTATTTATTTATTTATTAATATTATTTCTAAGAATTAATTGAAGCTGATGGTGAGCGCTATTGTTAGTATACGAGCAATCACATATATTATAATACAAAATAATGTATATCTAATATTATTTGTTTCTCTACCAGAAAGTATTAAAAAGTATTCCTATTATATGATGCACGATGAGGAGGAGAGAGAGAGAGAGAGAGAGAGAGAGAGAGAGAGAGAGAGATGCTTGCAGGCAGACTCGCAGTGACCTTTCTAGTAGTGGAGGTCAGATCTATTAGACGTGGCCCGCACCTAATGTTCCTCTGCTCCCGAGCGCATACTTACAATATAATATATATTTTTTTGTTTCTATACTTTGTGATGCGTTACCTGCCTCTTATTTTATGTATCTTTCCGCCCATACAGATCACCTAACATATCAAGATGAGATATTGATAGATGGCACCACTTCATCATATTATATAAAATTTACGCACAGATTAGTTTTGTCTTATTTATTTGTGTCAGAAAATATTGGAGCATATTTTGTCAAAATTGATGCTGATTTGAAAAAGATATAAAGATAATACATTTTAAGTATACAAGCCAGGCTCACCATTGATATCACTTCAAACTATTATGCATATAGAATCCGAATTGTTTATTTCGTTTTCAATCTAATATAATATATCAACTTTTTTGACATATGAACACTTATAGTAATTATTTGTAACAATATATTCTAATTTTAATTGGAGTAATTGTTTAAATTTATAACTGTTTAATATTCAAGCTAAAAAAAATCACTTTTTTTAAGTGTAAAAACAAAACAATTAACACTTAACTAAAATTATGTTAATTTGAACCCTCAAATTAATTTACATAAAGACACTTCCTTCTACGATTTCTTATGATAATGATTTTTTTTTCTCTCTCTTTTATATATATTTAACACTTTCACGCTTCTGCTTTATACGATACCTTTTTGAGTGCACATTTGCAATAAATTAAAATTCCTTTTTTTTTTAATATACATCATATATGGAAGAGTAATTTGCATATACGTTATACTTATACATAATCAGAAAATAACAATAAAAACTTTAAAAGTTTTATGATCTCTCTCATAATCTTTTCTATTATGTTATAAATAGATTAATGAGAATGTATGTAATAATATTAAAAAACTATTAAAAGCAAATGAAGTATTTTTATATAATATAATAATGCGCAATTGTAATTTCTTTTAGATGCAATAAAATATTCGCCTTTGGCCATAGATATTTATAATAATATTTAATGCATTCCGTTGAAGTATGTACGATTATGTGTGTGTACGTATGTATATTGTATATATATATATATATATATATATATATATATATATATATATATATATATATATATATATATATATATATATATATAAAGTTAATGGGCATACAATACCTTGGGTACCATATTCACCCAAGATCGCGTCAAACATTATCTTTATTATTATTGTTATTACCTGTCATTTGTGACGTCACTGGTGTGTACGCCTTTTTGTTATTAAGCTTCGAAAAAATATTACATCACCTTCAAATGTGTAGCCTTGCTTTGTTATTATGTGATTTTAATTTTTGTACTTATTGTCACTGCATTATTATTATTATATTTTGCATCTTTTTGGCATATATTTTCTGCATAATATGTGATTTTAACAATCGTATTCTTACATTAAAACTTAATACTTTCTTTTGCTTTCTTTATTTACTTTTCAATTTTTATGACGAAAATCAAGCACGGAAATTTATATATAGGTTACACATATATATTGCTTAAACCATTCGCGTATTTTGGTATATGAATTAGACCAAAATTAATTGAATTTCTGGTTAAAAACGTGTTTAACAGTTAGTCATATATTTTTTATAAAAAAAAAAAAAAAAAAAAAAAATCTATCAAACTAAATTTACTCTTCATTATAAATATGTGAAACTAAATAGTAATTAAAACTTGTATTTGAATAAAATTTTAGTTAATACAGTTTTTCCAATTAATATTAATTGATTGTTTGAACATGACAAAAAAAAAAAACGTTTTTATAAAAACAAGTTTCATAACTAACATCCATATATGTGTAACTTCATATCTATCTATACTTAATAACCAATGACTTTTTAATTAAATTATATATTATTATATCATAGTTTTTAATAATCAAGATGCCACTTAATATTTAAATTACATACAT
>OX439131.1:25148402-25203402 GCA_949318235.1 Ecdyonurus torrentis
AATTATTATTATTATTATATTAGTAATATTATTAATTAATTTGCTATATAATATTTTTTTCAGCCATGGAAACACAAAATTGTCTTAGCAAAGTAAATATTTATCTTTATTGTTTATTAGACATATCGATGCCTCCGCGTCAAAAGCGAACATCTACACTTTCCAGATTTCCGACAAAACGACTATCTACACTTTCCGCCGCCGAGCATCTGCAATGTTAAGCTTATGGCCGCTAGTCGGGTTACAGTGCTGCTCGGAAAGTGTAGATAGTCGTTTGGTCGGAAATCTGGAGAGTGTAGATGCTCGCTTTTGACGCGGAAGAATCGATATATGGGTATAGTTTACAGTAACATTTCACTAAAGTACAATCATGTTCGATACACTACATTCATATCGGAATTTTTTAACAGTCAATCCATAAACTTAATTACAAACAAACTATTTACTTATTTACAATTTAGGAATAAATGTATCAATAATAGGTATATAATATTTCATACAAAAAAATAAAAACATTTTACTGAAATTTCGGGCATATACATATAAACATAAATATCAAAACGTATTTTAATTCTCTTTTATTCATAAGAACATATATTTAATTGTTTATTAAGTATTGCTTTATCAGCAATCAATGAGTTTTCAATAAAAAAAAAGTAATAAATGCATATTTTTATGTGTATTGAAAGTCAAGGATTTTTCTTATGCGGTTGACAGCACATAATTGTGTGATGCAAATACATCACCTGTCAATGAAAGAAAAAAAAAAAAAAAAAAAAAAAAAAAAAAAAAAAAAGGGACAAGACATAAACAATTACATACATGCGCGCGTCCTTCGCTTTTGACGTAAACTCATTTAATACTTTAGTGATGCCATTTTATAATGATGGCAATTGTAGATAAATACTAGACGTAGAAAAATTATATTCTCATTTATCAATATTTTATTTATATACGACACAACGGAATATTACGTATACATTAATAATAATTTGTAATTAAATAATTGATATTATTTTCTATTAACTTTTTTTTTTTTTTTTTTTTATGATTGACTTTTTTTTTATGTATCTGTAACTTTAATGAAATATAAATTACTTTAGCAACAACTTGTATTGCAAAATGACCATCAATTTTTTATGACCATATGTTGTTAATGTTTATAGAAATATAGGTTAAAAGACATTAAATTAAAAACAAATTCTCTTTTCACATTACTTTTTTTTTTTTTTTTTAAATAAAAAATCAGGGAAGTATTTTATTTTACCAATAAAGAAATGGTTTTATATATCTACTGATGTGCTTACATTTCATATGATATAGTGAGAAAAAAAAAAGAAGATTTACATCAAGTCACAATATAATTAATTTCAATGTTTGAATCTCAATACAACATAAAATCTTCTGCACTATTGGTGTTAAAATGTAAATACTTTCTTTTCCATTGATGATTTATTATGTTGCATGCGTGTCTGTCTGTACGTTCGGTAAGAACAAGTATTGAATTTACCAACATTTTATTTTGAAGACAGATTAATTATACATTTGCAGTGATAGAAATCACCAAAATATTTCTCACATGTACAAGTTGAGTGTCTTATAATTTAAATTTAGTTATGAAAACATTTTATTTCCTTATTTGCACGTGGGTATGTATATATATATATATACTGTATTATTTTTTTTATATAGAATTATTTTTCAATATTCTCGATATAAAATCAATGATTGTTAACTTTGTACCAAATTCGTTTCAAAACTTTTCACTATTATTATTTTACTTGCTTCATATTTAATTTTCAGACGAAACAATTCTTTTAGGTAAAAATTGTACTAAAATGCGTTACACTTACTTTAATTACTGTACGATGAAAAGCATAGTATAATGGCAATATGCGTGTAAATATTCTGTTAAAATTTTACATTTTTTAAAAAGACACATCATTACCTTATTCTAATAGTAATAGGGGATGAAGTTAAAAAAGATAACCATGCACATTAAGAAAACATTTTCCGTATCATCGATTCCTAAAAACATTACAACAAAACCTTAGTATAGTTTAAAAGTTTTTTTTTACGGATTGGAAGACCACATTCTTTGGAAATATGCATATTTTTTATATAGTCTTAAATATAGAATTATAGTGTATTATTATTATAAAAACATTTATTGAATTAGGATATATTATAGATCGCAAGTCAAAAAAGTTGCATGTTATGCAAAACATCTAAAAAAAATAAAAAATAAAATTAAAAAAGTAACACCAATTTCAAACTTTATTTTATCAATTACTCTGAATTGATAAATATTTTGTTTGTGGATAAAGGTATAAAGTTTGCTACTAAATATTTTTCTTTTAAAAACTTCATCTCGGCGTTCCTTGAGAGTATAAAATTTCAAAGCTATATAATCCTCCATTAAACGTCATTTTAAAATTACTATATTTAATACTTAAACTACTGTATCATATCTTATAAATAATCTAGATAATGCAAATTAATTCCTGGAAAATTACAACTCATTTGATTTATTTTTTTTATTATATATATAATATTGAATAAAAAAAAAAAACTCTTGTATATACGTATTTAATAATAATAATTATTAATTTTTTTTTATGGTGTAAATAATTTTTAAACTTGACTTACACTTTATAATATACTGTATAGCTTCTGAATTGTAATTTCTTTTGATGGCTAGTTGTTTTTATAGTTACACAGCTAATTCTTATTAAATTCTTAAGGCTATTTTGCATGTATCACATATACTCGCACACACGCATTGCCACAAGCTAAATTAAAAAAAAAAGTACAGAAGCTTATCTCAAAGTTAATCTTTCAGCTCCTGTGTAAGCCCTGCAGGAGATTTATAAAAATAAAGGGTTAAAAGAAATATCAACATTAAATAACTGTTGAAATTTACGTTTTTATTTAAATTTCTTTTATAAGAAAATATTATCTTTATATATATATAACGTGATATGTTATTTAAAAATAATGATTTATTACTTAATATTGGTTAATTTCATTTTTTTATATTTATTGTTAAGTAAAATAAATATTAAATCACATTAACTATATATAATGCCTTTAGGTGATATTTTATAGGTAAATATTTTTTGTCTGAGTTATGATGTTCTGATCCTTACAAGAGGTTAATATAAAAGTTATTATAATATATAAAACGAGATGCTATATTTATATTTAATAGTTCTATTTAATCCACTTTAAGTGTTTTATCAATAAAAAGGCTATATGAAAAGACTATTGACACTATTTTTATTATGAGAACTTATTGATTATTGCAGACACTTTTCACACTTTCTCTCGCTTTAGGGCTTTTGATATTTTATATTATACCCCAATCTTGATGCTATTTCTATTGGGAACAGTAAAACGTCAACATAAAAATATGTAAATTTTATATTTGTCATGTTGAAGCGTGACGACAAGCTATAGCTTTGCAAGGCGTGTTCTTTATTTTTTATGTATGTATATAAAAATATTGCAGTCAGAAAAAAAAACTATTATAAATTTTTCTAGTCACACCAAAAAAGCATTAGTCAAGAAACTAGGCACTTAAATACCATATTTTATATAGTAAAAAAATATACTTTTTTCCCAAAAGAATAAATTTATAAATTCTTTATACGTCGTGTATCAAATATTTTAAATGTGTGCATGTGTAATAAAATTTATATGCATATATTTATTTTTTCCTCTTGTAATACACGCAAGAGGATTGAGATGTATTGCAGATCTGTCTCAGTTTTTCTCTGTCATTACATGCATATAAAACTAGTATACCAAACTGTATTTTCAAATTCGTAAATTTCGTAAGTTCCCAAAATATTAATACAATCACACTTTTCAGCCTCCATGCATTCAACAAATCTTTTAAAAAAATTGATTTTTTTTTTAGTAAAAATTTCTCATATGGCTCAAATTCTTTAAATTTGAAAAATATAAAGTTGGAATTAAATTTTACAGTTTCATGATAAACAATATTTTAAAATCAAAATATTAAGGGAAGTTGCATGGAAAAGGTAAAAAACATTAACACTAAATCAAATTACAGTATATTTAAAAATACCATGAAATTTGCCACAACTCTTTATATGTTGACATAATGCATACTTTTTTCTATTTCTAAAAATATATATAGATATTTTTATTTATTTATCTCTCTTTCTCTCTATTTTTTACAAGATAATTCTTTTTCAGTTTCATTAAACGCTCTCGTGCTCTTTAAAATCGTTTTATTATACCAAAACATCATGTAATCAAGTTACATTAAAGTCAAAATATAGGATATATTTAATTGGATATATATATATATATATATATATATATATATATATATATATATAATATCTAGCGTGATGTGTATATTCATGTTTTTATACAAATTAAACACAAAGTTCAGTGAACTAATTACTTAGTATTTTAAAAAATGTTAAACTTCTCTCACTTAATGTAGTTCTAGAGAGTAAACAAATCAAAACATTATGATATTTAAATTATATGGTTTAAATACATAAAAACTTCCTTTGATTTAAAACTATGATTATAATATTATAGTGTGTATTTAACAAGTTTTTGTTTGTTATAATTTATTATTTAAAAAAAAAAATTATAATAATATTAATGTGTGTTTGACTGTTGATAGTCTAGATTGATAAAAATGATATTATAATTAAATATATTTAAATTTTTTACAGTATTTTTTTTTTTTAATATTTTTAAACTGTTCAAGTACTTTTTTTTTTTGCATTTTTTTTTTTATGTCAGGAAATGAATATATTATAACAAGTTTGTCGTTGCTCAGTCTATATGGAGGTATTAAATAATCTTATAAAGAGATCTTGTTTTTTAGGCACCTGTAAATAAGATGATGATATAAATGATAAAAAAAACTTATAATGTAAGGTTAGGCGCCTGATGTATATAGTAGTCACACTTTATATATATGTTTTAATCAAGATTAAATTTGCAAGTACAACTTTTAACTACTTTTTTTGCTAATTATATTTTTGTTTCATTGCTTTTCTGCACATCTATATAAACATAATATATTTAATTTAAAATATGTTAATATTATTATATATATATCATTAATTTTAATTTATATATTTGTTTATTTTAAACCATCATTAAACTATGTCAAATAAATTTTATTTAATACAAACTAGTTATAAAATGTTTTATTATATATAGTATAGATATATGGATTAGAAATAATAATTGCGTAAAATGTATATAATAATAAATTTATTTATTAATATATAATATTGTTATAAGATTAAAATGTTGTTTAACACGTTTATTTCAATGTTTAAGTTTATATTATGTTAAATGTTAAACAAAATTTATTGTAATATGGAATTGATATTAAATAATATATAAAATTTTAAATAATTAAAATACTTATATTTATCAACATACGGTTATTAAAATATTACTTTATATTACAGTTATTTTAGATTTAAATTTTTGTATTATATATATATATATAAATTTTTTTTTAAAAGGTATGTACGTTTAATTTGTAATTAAACATCATGAACATTTAACATTTTTCCTCTTGCTATTTTTAATTATGATTACCGTTTTATATGCCAGAAGTATAAATAAAAATAATAATAAAATAAATATATAGAACGTACTATAATAGAGGATTGTAACATATATATTTCTATATGTTATTATTTTGTCTGGCCACGTATTTATATGAAAACACTGCACTCATCGTTATAATGTAATCAAATGCCTTTAAATTATTGATTAGTACGAAATTTTAAGACAGAATACGCTTTTAATGAAAATACCTTTTAAGTACAGCCTGTACAAATTAGCTAATAAATTTAAAAAAAAAAAAAAACTGCAATGAATTTTGCTCAAGAAATACAGAATCAGGCCACTATTTTTCGATACTAAAAAAACAAAAAGTCTAATTGTATTAAAATGATATCCAAATAAGATTATATAAATAAATAAATTGTTCTAAATTGTCCACTTTTACAAATCTTTGTAAGAAACAAGTTAAAATTAAAATGGTCTCTTAAAAACAATTTATTGCTTTTATATTATAGCTAATTTGTTAAGAAAATAAAAAGTACATTGATATGTTGTTAAGTTTATAAAACATGTCTCCAATATAAAATATATTGATAGTTTATTATTTGAAAATAACGAGCATAAACAAAAGGGAGTGTACAGTATACTATATATATATATATATATATATATATATATATATATATATATATATATATATATATATATATATATATATACGTAGTGTTCTCCAGTTTGATTGTTATTGGTGGTCACACGGTTACTTGTTGACCATCCAACATTAAGACTAAGTAAGAAGAGAGAGAGAGAGAGAGAGAGAGAGAGAGAGAGAGAGAGAGAGAGAGAGAGAGAGACATAGAGTCCTATGGTCATGTCTTTTTCAATAAAGAAAGAGAGGAAGAAAGAAAAGAAAATAACATCGTGACCTAAGTAAGAAAAGTCACACAGTGTATGTATGTATGTACTCCTGAGTACAGCAGCTACATACACTCGAGTATATTCGTTTACTGGACAGCAATGAAGATTTGTGCATCTAACTCTCTCTCTCTTTCTCTCTCTCTCTCTGGGTATAATAATATAAGCATGCCGCAGTAAATACAGAGAAGAAAAAAATCTGTGCATTGCAATAACAAGAAGAAGTAAAGCCAGCAACAATAGGAAGATAAATTGTAGCGGGTGACGAGGAACAAGTTTAGAGAGAGAGAGAGAGAGAGAGAGAGAGAGAAGAAATATTTTTCAGTGTCCGGTCTGACCACTGCTAAAAAAATACATGAGAAGCTTTTAAAACCTCATGAAATCTTCTTCTAAGTATACGTGCCAAGTAATCACATTTTTAAACTGGTTTTTATAACCTATAACAAAATTTAATTGATATTTTTTTTATTAAGAGCTGCTTTAAAAAGAAAAAAAATTAATAAACACCATGGTGGTCATATGATTTATACTAATTCCGTTATATTATTATTTTTTTTTACATGTATACTATAATATAATTTATACTAAAAAGTTATTTTTTATTTGTATATAATATTTAAATGATAATTTAATATTATATTACGATGAAATATAACATGATATTCCATCAAGAATGTTTTTTTATATGTTAATATATTATGCATGTGTAAAATGCTGCCTATTTTCAAATATAATATAATAATATATTACCTATCTTATGAATAAAAACTTTAAATAATTTAAATGATTTTATATATTAAAGATTTGATGTTGTGCAATAAATAGTATTTTTAAGTACACATAAGGGTTTTTTTTTTATATATTATATATATTATTTTTTAGTCTTCAAATTTGGCAGACATGAAAAATTTCATGTTGTGAGGTCCATTAAACGTGCATGATTTGTTCTACGGATTTTTAAATTAATCAGTTTAATGTATACAGTATATTTATATATACTTATATCAAAAAGTTAATTAATAGATCATAATAGGTTTTATATTACAATTAAACCCTAGGACCACTTGCAATGAAATATTTTAAATTGTTGCAACGTGTAAGTGAAAACGATTTTTCCATTAGAAATGCATTAAGAATATTTTAAATTATTTTAAATAGGTCGTTCATGACTTTGCAAGTGATCCATTATTTAATTTAACTGGAAATTATAGTACAGTACATTACATAATAGAAACTTATTTCATTTTTGTTGCAGGAATCTTTGGTATTATATAGTACCAAATTGTAAAATGTGAAGGAGGTATTTTTCCCTCAATTTAAGAAATTCTTTCTTTAGTAGGATTCATACAATTATAAGCTCTCTTCTTACGATAGTATTATAGTATTATAATACTTACTAATGTGCTACTATAATTAATACCATTAATAAAGAATAAATTTAATACTTACTATTATACTTACTGATAATACTAATTTCTATTTAAAACTAACTTCCATTAACATATTTCTCTTGCAGACTCTTTGATATAAATTTTTACACTATTTCCTTAAGGCAATACAAATGCATTCATGAAGACTAATTAAAGCAATGCTCTTATGTAAATACAGTATCTTTAACTTTTTTTTTTTTGTAAAATTCAAAGTAAAATTGAATTGTATTGACATATGGAAATAACATGTATTTAAATGGAGTTTTGCGTCAACTGAAATCTCCATCTGATGTATGGCCATAAGCCATCAATATAGAATTCAATTTTATACTGCATACTGTAACATTGTATTTTCATAAGACAATACAGAGAAATTTTATATTACAGTGTCTGAACATTATGATTATTATTATTATGATTTTGTCCAGACAAGAACCTCATGCATTCGGGTCTTTTCGGTATAGTGGGAAGCTTTCTTGAAAGTTTCTTGATATATTTCAGAAGTTATTTCGGTAGATTGTATTATCAATTTTACCATGACATATAGGAATGAAACAATACGCAGATATTTCAATTACAATATATAAAACTAATGATAAATTCAGTTTTGATGTTTAGTTATAATATAATACATATTATATTAATATGAACTGTATGTATATATAATAGAGAAGTGGCTATACTTTATTTAAATAGTTAAAAATTTATTTTTACTAAAAAATTGAAACGTAATATAATAATTAACCCTTTTTTCTACAAAATGTCAAATTTGGGCTATATACTATACTGTATAAGTTATTTATAACAATAGGACCACGATATAAATTTTATATATAAATTAAAAACTTCATGAAAATCTATCTAGAATATAATATTAAATTCCATATCTCTTTCATATATACATGAAAATTATTTTTATTTACATTTTATAAATAAATAACCACTAAATCATTGATAATTATCTTTAACAAATGTAATTTTTTAAATGTGGGTTTTAACTATAATTAAAGTAATTAAAAATGTAAATGAAAATGAAAATAAAAAAAAAGTATTATTAAAAGTATTATTTATAAGGAACACTACTTTGTATTATTATTTTTTTTATCTCTATCCCTCTTCTAATTTTGACCATAAATAACATGAGAATGAATTATTCAAAATTTATTATTATTATATTTCTTGGTCAGTTAATGCAAAAAATATAATTAATTAACAATACAAAAATATCGTGTAAACTATTCTTAATTACTTTTTATATAGCAAGATAAAAAAATTATATATATATATATATATATATATATATATATATATATATATATATATATATATATATGCATTTATTTTTATTATTTTTATCAGATTGTAATTAGAGTTAGATGTATGACTTATAATTAATTATGTTTTACTTATGTTTGGTTAGATTTTAATTCACTTCGGTAACTCTATTGTATATCCGTCTTATATGCACATTAAAAAATATATAATAATTATAACATGAACTAAATTAAATTTAAAGTTAATTAATAAACTATTATATATAATAGAAACTATCGATTAAACTTATTAATCTATTAAAATAAATAAATTAAAGCCTAAGGGATACTTTGGCATCAATTCTATTATGGTATTACTATATACATTAATTAAATTTTTTTTTAAAGAATTATAATTTTATACGCCTTTATATACAAAGCCGGACATTCGTATATTAGAATTGTTTTAAGTGATTTCTATTTTAACACGGTGGTATACTTTTTCATGTTTTCTGATAAATTATACCTTGTATGCAGTATATATATTTTTATATATTGTAGTTATTTGTTAAAATAAATTTATTCTCTTGTATATGACTCAGCCTGTAAATTTGTTATTTTAAAACTATTTTGTCTTGATTTAATGTATTGAAAATTTTAAATTATACAATATAAATATTATGGTGTATGTAAAGTATCAAAGAAAAAAATCAATGTTTTAAGCAATATATGACGTCACATTTAAGAAGTATGAGAGTCCAACCTTTTACATGTTCTTTGGGCTGTACTCTAATATAAAGATTATTATAGAGATTCATAACATTTTATATAATACAATTTAATGCACAGAGAAAGTGCTTTGATTTTATGAGGCTTAAAAAAAAAAAAAAAAAAAAAAAAAAATATATATATATATATTATTTGTTTAGTAAAAAAATACAGCGTTTTATACTTAAAATTATACCTTTTTAAGTAAAAGTTCTCAACATTGAATTACTATATAGTATAGAAGTAAATTATAAATCACGTTGTAATTTCGTTTACAATAGTTAAAATTTCATATTCATAATAATTTGATTTGTATACAAATTATGAAAGAAATGAGAGGATATACAATTCTATGTGCACGTTTTCTAAAAATTTGAAGTTATGACATTTCAGATTGATAAAAAAATGAAAATCAAGATAATTAACAAAATGGAATAGGAAAAACAACAAAGTTCTAAAAACAGGGATGAAAAAATCACGTTTCACTAAAAAAAATAAATATAGCACATTTGCAGTAAAAAAAAAATGTAAAAAATAATGATGTTACCATATTTTTACCCTTATGTGGCACCCCATATGCTGCATAGAAAAAGGTGCAAGATAATTATACATAAAAGAAGCGTAAATCCTGTTAACTTTTACTTTGCAGATTGTTGTTTTATTATAAAGTATCATCGTTGTCTTGGATTCCATGAGTTTGTGCCAAGAAATAAAGAAAAATAATATGATATGACACCAAGTAAAATACATATAATTTATCAAAACATATGATGAACTTTACTGTGAAAAACACTTTTTATTTTATCATAAAATATGTAAAGTATTTTCTCCTGTATATATGTTTTAACTTATACATAATAATTAATTATATTTTTTTCTTACATGAATGACTTTTAATTTAAAAAAATTAACCTCATATGTCAGAGTATAACAGAATGATTAATCTCAATATTTTTTCACACTTTTTTTTTCTTAAGGACAAAAAAAAATTACAAAATTAATAGGTAAAGTTGAAACAATGCTCTCTGCGAGTATGAAGACTTGTACATACATGCGGTGAAATATTTTTGATATGCAATAAATTTGATTACATATGAACTTTCCATGATTTCTCATGAAGATATGCAATTATATGGCACAATGTGAACACGTCATTAATATGTGCAGTCATACATAATGTGCAGCATGCAGTCAGGGTTTTAAAAAGTACAATTGTAAATATTGTGTATCCGACATCTTGGTCTCTATCTTTTACATGGGAAGTATAGGAAAATGTGCTTTCAGACCTTAGGTTTAACCCACACTCTTTATAAAAATACTATCTATATTTGGAGTAATGAAAATGACGAGTGCATCTTTTTTCTTTTAATTTATGCTGCAATCTTTTGAATGACAATAAATCACAAATATATACCAGTAATTTTAACCTAAAATCTTATATATATAGATACCATGTAAGTGAGTGCATACCTTTTATGGGCGCTGAAGTAATTATTATCATTATTAGTATGAAGCTATAATCACTGATAACTTTTAAACCTGATTCTAATATGACTCAATTAGTAAAATTTCATCAAAACTTTTTTTTTTTTTTTTTTTTGTGATCATTTCTGTATATAATAATGATGTTCGTAAACTCTGTTTTTCGTGCTCCATGCAAACCACAAAATAATGACACTTACCTTATGCTTTTTAAATGGAAGTGCGCATTTTTTGGAGCAAAGGGAACAGGGTTTACAAACATCATTAATATAATATATGTATACATGAATGCATGCAGTTTTAAAATAACACGATTCAATTTGGAATTTTAAATATCAGATTTGTGGGCTTTTATCTTAATTTATTGATATTTAAAATTTCATTAATATTTATAATGATAATTAAAATCTTATATCCATATAGGAGAAGTAAAAAAATTTCCCTATAATAAAAATGACATAAAAAGAAACCGTGAAGGATACTAATTATACAGTTATTACTTATAATACTGAACTGACCACTTAAAATGTTGAAATTCAAATGTACCAGTAGGACAATGCAATAGCTACAAAAGTGTCCTATATTTTCATACAAGCATAGTATAATATAAAAGTGACCTACTGTTGATGCTCATTCTCACGGGTGAAAAAATTGCTGGAGGCTGCGTAATGGTTTTTCATATAAGAATAAAAATGAGTAGAAAAAACTTTTATACATATATATGTAGAGAAAGAAGAAGATACTACTATAATGCAGCTGCAATGAAAAGTGCATATAACATGCACAAATAAGGGAGGGGCACAAAAACTTGAAGTAAACGATAAATCGTGCATGCATAGGACGTAAAATGTAATCTCATCCTTATAACCTTGAATTTTATATTTTATTTATTTGTTATCTTTTTTTTCCTTCTTTTTATTATTATTATTATAAGTATTAATCTGTAGTTTAAAAATATATATATATTTCAGCATGCAAATTTTTTAACCAATTTTATGTATAGCTGTATGATTATAATTGTTATTTATAATACTTTTTTGTTTTTAAAGAATACAAAAACATTATTATGTATGTGTGGTCAAAGAAATCAATATATAAAAGCAGAAAAGACATTTATAATAGTGAATCGGATTGAATCTGTAGATAAGTAGTTTGCTTATTGTGTGCTATAATATAACTTGGTTTTTCTTGATCAACGTAAAGATACTTATCTCTCTTTCTTATTCTTCTTGTTTAAGTCGGCTTCATATGGATACTTTTTTATTTTCTTTGGCAAAAAGAATGTCTTTCTACTGGATAAAAAAAAAAGACAATGCTGTTTGAGGATGTACATTTAATGTGTAATGTTAAAATAAAAAAAACTGTGTCTTATGCATAAAAATTGTATATATTTCTAAAATTGGAAATTATTCTTCATTTGTCTCTATACGTATTTTTATACAAAAATTACCATATTTTTAAATATTATAATGCATTTTATATATAAACACAGAAAAAAGAAATCCATGAGAAAATGCATCGATTTTAATCTTTTTTTATTTATACATGTAAAAATTTATTATTATTTTTCTTCTGTTTATTATTATATTAATAATTTACTTTTTTTATCATATATATTATATATTTTATATATAGTTATGGCATGATAGAATTGTTGAGTAGTTTTATTGAATCGTGAAAAATATAAATTACTAAAATAAAAAAAAAAAAATAAAAAAAAAAGTATAGACTATGAGGTTGAGGTATGAAGCTTGCTCACATTATGTTATAGTAACTCCTACACACGCATGATATTTTCTGTATTGCATGATGATATAGAGAAGAGAGAGAGAGAGAGAGAGTATAGAAAAAAAACACTTGACTGGAAGCTTATATACTTTCCCACGCCAATGTTCTAATTTTCTGCGCTTCTTTATGTGTGTTTTTTTTTTTTTTTTTTTTTTATTATTATTTTTTTTTTTTGCTTACATTTTTATCCTTTAGTTTTTGATGTAAGAACATGGGCAGATTTACTATATAGCACACGCGGCCTATTCCTCTCTTGTGCTTGTCTGGTTTGCTTGCACTTGATATTATCACGTCTTATATTATATACCTCGTGATATTTGTGTTTACTCAGCGCGTGGCTTCTTTAAAAAATATGCTACTTGATTCAGATAATACTTTGTAATATATTTTTTTTATGACCTTTTTTTATTTTTGTCCATGGGTCAGTGAACAGGAAAATATGTGTTTGTTATAACATTTGCATAACTTGAAGGAGTAATAAACTAAAATTTGATGTAAATGTAAGTTAATTGTGTATAATAATATATTTCATATTCATAGATTATATTTTATGAAGTAATATTGTACAAAGGTTGCATGTTAAAGTTTATGATATTACTCTCTCGAATGCAAATTTAATAAAAATACAAAACATCGCATGCATTGTTATCATAATTATATTGCAGAATTTGTACATCAAAATAAAGACGTTGTAAAAAGCATTCCATTTTTTACTTCCATTAGAAAAGTCGTAAAACTATTTAAAGAAAGACGGATAAAAACAAAACAAAACATGACTTTTAACTTCTAACAAAATTTGAACTTACCAAGAAAAATATAATATCTCAAAAAAATATTGTAATTAGAAGGAGAAAAAGAGGTGCAACATGACCCATGTTTTATCAAGATATTTAATTTAATGCTCTTAAATGGAAAAACAATATCATAATAAATATCTTATAAAACTGAAGAATTAAATTATCATATAATAGAATAATTAAAAATAAAATATCAACTTTGAATACTTTTTATGTGTTTCTTAGAAAATAAAAATCTAAATCTTGATTTGCATCTTGTATGCAGAACAAATGAATTAATTTTATTTAATGAGAACGTAAAACAAAGTCATAAAATTTATTTTTTTAAAACCAAAATATGATAGAAAAATATAAGGATTAAAAATACATATTTATAAATAGAAAAGTGTGAATTAAAATTTGATAAAATTTAAATTAAAGTTAACTGATTTTTATCATTTTAATATTTTTCTTGTATTTCATGCTGAGACGCTTTTGAATAAGAAAAAAATTAATATATAGCCTAAAAAATATGAATAAATTAAAAATACTTGTATCTTAAATGGTTATAAATAAATGTTTATATATTCAGATATGCATATGGGCAGTATAAACAGTATGATCTATGTTAGCGACGATAAGAATAACAATCCCATATAGCAGTAAACACTTGGGACAATGTTATGAATTGTTTATTATTATCATATAATCATCTACAAACATGTATATATTTTTATGTGTTAATTTAGGCTTGCTGATATATTATTTATTTATTCTAATATATAAATATTTTTTGTCATTTTTTTTTTTTAATATTTAAATATAAATAATTAGTTAAAAGGTAATTAAGTAAATATTTGAGTTTTAATTATTCAATTGAAACTCTTTGATATTCTAAAATCAAATATTTTCGCATACTGTAATATATATTTTTTTAATCTCTTATATTTATTTTATGTCTAATGCTCTAAAAATTAAAATGCGAAATCAAAATTTTAATACCAAAATCTAAATTTATATAATATTTAAAACTTAACACTTACTATATATGAAAATTAAATTTCTAAAAATAAGTTTGTTATTGCTATTATAAAGTTTATAAAGTCAAAGTACTTAAGCATTAATCTTTTTTTTTTTTTTTTTTTTTTTTTTTTTTTTTTTTTTTCAAGAATCATCAAGCTGTAGAGTAAATATATGAATTGTACTTTTTTGTATAATACCGTAATATTTGTGTATACAAATCTTATGTTATAGAATATGTATAAAGATCGCAGTCTCTCTAATAATAAAAAGTCAATGTCATTTTGGTATAACTATGACGATGACTGGTCAAAAAAACACATTTCTCATGAACAGACTTTTGCATTCATCTTTATTTAACTTTTTTTTTCTTTGTAAGAAAGCAAACGTAATATTATTTTTTTTTTACTTCTTAAAGGGTAGATGACCTTTTGACTATATTACCTTACGTCACAAATGGTCATCACTAAACATTCAAGTCATAAACTAAATCACCTTAAAGATAAGATTTATTTTAATATAAAGATATAAAAATAAATTTTAAAAAAAAAAGAACAAAATATGAATATTATTATTTAAAACATATATGATTATAATCTATGGATATAAAAAAAAGGTCTAAATTTATTTATGTAACGGGGTTTTAAGTATATAAGCATTAAAATTTATCTTTTTTTAAAGATATTTTTGTTAATAAAGTTGCAAAAAATGTTTTAGTGTAAACAAATAGGTAGATGAATAATAAAAAAGTAAAGCATTTTTAGAATCTTTTTTAGATACAAATCTTTTTTTATTTTATCTCTTTTTCTTTTTCCTTTTTTACTATATAGTGGTCAAGATATAATATATTACTAAATTGAATTCCAAAATTGAATATCTTAACCATATATAAACATTTCTTTTAAATAGAAGATGTTTATTATTATTATTATTTGTTTAAATAAAATAATAATAATAATAAAGCATTGAATTGTATGAAGTTGCACGTTTTTGTTCCAAGACAGTAAGTTAAGTAATATGTTACTTAAATAAACTCTTTTTTTTTCCATCGTGTCTAAGAATCACTTAGGTCTCAAAGTTTTTGACCTTAAAGATATGGACCAAGATAACTATAAAGTCAGTATAAAGAATGCTGCGTAAATCTCAAGCTTAAAAATAAAATAAATAAAAAGTTTTTATTTTTATTTAGCAAGCTATATAGATATAGGTAATTAATTCTTGCATATTAAGTGGAAAAAAAAGAAGAAAAAAGGTATAGATGTATATCAGCAGCTCATTACGTTAATAATGTCAGGATTTAATTTTTTCTTCTATATGTATATATTTTTCAATTGTTGTGTCACCTTTAGTTTTTGCACTAATGGTCCTTTATGTACTATAGTTACATAGGCATGTTTGTTGTATATACTTCAAGAGTAAGTTTACTTACAGGAGTTACCGCCCATAAATATCACATACGCCAAAAAAAAAAAAAAAAAAAAAAAAAAAATTTTTTTCACTTACTTGCTTAAGACTGGTCAAACATATGACGTCACAGACTGACTGGACCACGGATGTTGATGCTCTTGGAAAAAACGTGATTAAGTTAAAATTACAACTTAAAGTGATTATAATAGAGTATGAATAATACTTACTCTTATTGTCACTTTGTTGTTATTATCTCAATCAAACTATAAGTTAAATTTATAGAATTACTAAAAAATATATAAATAATTGAACAGTAAATATTTAGTTTGCAATTTATTCTGCAAAACATTTTTTTTTTTTAATATATGATATTTTTCATATTTTTTATATTTTGTACGAGTGTTATAAAATTCTAAAGCGATATACTTGATTCTATAATTGAGTTTTTAGAAGTTTTTTTTTTTAATAATACAGTAATGTTGATTTTGTAGGAAATAGAAAGGATAAAACTTCTCCAGGTCATTTGATTAATAAATCTTCTAAATGATTATAAGTTATAAATTCTAGCCCCTTTTAATTTTACATTTCACAGCGGTAAGCAGCTCATATAAGCAATTTAAAAATTAGCCTGATATGAAACAAAAAAACAGCAATATATATATATATATATATATATATATATATATATATATATATATATATATATATATATATAATATGTATAATATATTCTTCATTTCAGGTGTCTCTTATTATTATTATTATATTTTTACCAATAGTGTTATGAGTTATGAGGATCCTATAACTTATAAAAAAAATGCTAATAAAATATTTATCGAGTGACGTTTTATGAACTTCAAACGCAGCCTTTAATATTATAGCTTCTTAAAATATATTAAATATAAATTATTATACAGTTTATTTTTATAGCTTAACTGTATAGTTTTAAATATATAATATAAAAAAAATCATTTTGAAAGCACTAATTTCTTTAAAATGTCATATAAAAAATAGATCACAAATCTTTAAAGTTTACGATATGTATATATATAGTAAAATATTTCTTTGATATAAAATATAATTTATATTTTAATGCTTCACTGCTCATATGAAAATGATTGCATTCATAACTGCAACTGATTTTTATTTCTCGTATTGCACGTTAAAGTAATAAATTTTCTTCCGTTTTCTATATTAGCCTTAGGTGGACCAAAAGGCGTGATTTATACTATACTGATCATCAAGTTCTACTGTATCTTATTTATTTTTTCTTAAAAGATCACACTCTATAAACTTGCGGTACCAAAACACGAGACACCCGTAGGCTTCAAATATATATTTAAATTCCATTTTGAAGCATGAATATCACACATTTTATATTATATGTTTACGCACGTCGCAAATTAGGTACAATGAACTTAACACGAGAATCAGTAATTTTAAATATTTTTTTTTTTAATATTTATTTTTTGTGCTTATAATTAAAAAAAAAACTCATCAGAATATTTTATAATTAATCATATATTGAGAATTTTAATAACTTGGATTTTTTTTTTTTAAAGCAATGAAATTTATGTCAGGTTTATAAATTAATAGTTTAAAGCGAATCGTTACTTCTATTAAATAAGAATTTGTATATGATTATTCCACCCAGTGTTTATTTGATATTTTAATAACACATGAATGAATTTATGTCTTAATCTAAATATTATTCTTTCCTAATGATTGATGAAATTGCGATGTAAAAAGTTTTTAGATTTTAATCTCAATTTTTTTTATTTTATGATTATTATTATGACATGAATTTAAAATATAACAACTCCACTATCATAGATTTTATTATTTTCTGTATTTTTCTTTCATTGAAATTTTTAATTATTTTTGCATTCTTTTTTATAAGTAAATTCAATATTCTATAACTATGAGTGATGTTATGAGTAATTTATTTTCATTGAATAAAATATTTCTAATCATTTAACGACCATGAAACAAGACCTTTATCAATGTCATATGAACTGATATGACAACATTTAACATGCAGATTAATTTCGTGCTAAACATTTATATTATGTATATGCCCATGATGCAAATTTTTCTTCTCATTTTTGGAAGCAAAATGAAATATGATATATATAAGTAATAATTAAAAAAGAATATATAATATATATATATATATATATATATATATATATATATATATATATATATATAATATATATATATATATATATATATATATATATATATATATATATATATATATATATATATATATATATATATATATATATATATATATATATATATATATATATATATATATATAAGATGGAGTTTCTTTGAAATCAGTTATAATACCATTATATATGATATAAAAAACATTAAGAGTTATCAAAAATGATTTATTAAATTGCGTACTCCGAATTGTAAGGAAAGTAAAAATGTGAGCTGTATACACGGACAAAATTAAATATACGTCTAATTATGCTATCGTTCATTTTCAGAAACACTTGTACACTACATTTGATATTTTACTGAATAATAACTATCTTTCATAACACAAATATTATCTCGTTTATTGTATAATTATTTATTCCAATTTATCAATAATTATCATAAAATGACATAAATGCAGCATTAATTATATACTTAGTTTTTTCTTACCGTGTATTAACATATTATTGACGATTAATGGCTCTCATGAATAAACTATACATTTCAATAATGATTTGTATTTAATATGTCCTAAATTACATTTTTTTGAAGCAAAATATATATTATATAGATTACCGTGTTGTATATAGCAACGTTTTATAAAATTGAGAACAATATTTAAATTGCTTAAAATTAATAATACAAATTTTATAATTAGTATCATGTTATATTATACAAAATGAATAATGTGTCTCATAATATTTTATATAGTACATTTTAAACATGGTGCACAAGCAAAAGCCATGGCCCCCTCCACCTCTTATTTCCAAAGCTTCTTTTTTTTTTTTCATCATCTTCTTCTTTGTATAATACAGTATAGCTTCTCTTATACTAACGACCCCTTTGGTTACTTATTTTCATCTTCGTTATCTTGTTAATTATGAAGAGACTTAATTTCTAAGTTCATATTTCACATTTGCATTATAAGCTTTATCTTTTCTTATAATGTCATACATATAGTCTCTTCTTACTTTTCTGATTAATATTATATATACCTCTTTTATTCTCTTGTGCTTATATTATAAAATTCATCTTACTCATCTCACTTTTTTTTTCTCTTCTTATATAATAAAATTAATATAATTATTTATAAGTCTTCGTCTCTATAGCTCATCTTATATATATGAAAAATTCTTATGTTTTTTCCTCTCTCTCTCTCTCTCTCTCTCTCTCTCTCTTTTCATTTTTCTCTTGTTAAAAAATAATTAGATCTGATAAAATATTAACTCACGCGCAAGCCTTTTTAATATAACAATACTGACGTTAAAAAAATGTTAAAAATAAGAGTATAAGTTTCTTTATAAGCCATAAGTTATATTATCCAATATAGAATAGGTTGGTTGAATATTATGATAATAGGCAGCTTTTTTAAAATTATAATAAATTGAAAAAAAAAAAAAAAAAATGAAGTCCAAGCTGTAATTAATTATTTTGCCTTTAAAATACAAAAGAAAAACCTTAGAATTATTAGGCTCTATTTTTTTTATTTATTATTAAAATTTTTTTTTTCACACACAAATTTTCAAAGGCCAAATTTATGCACGTAAAATAAGCTTACTTTACGATCTGTATTGATATTATTATGATATAAAAAAAAAAAATCAAGGTTTTATTTGTTTGCAGAATTGGAGGGAGCTGCTGTTTGCTTACGGGAGTAAACATGACATAAAGGTAGCCGATGACCTTTAAAGGTAGGTGCACTTTTTATTTTTCCTCTCCGTCAGAGGTCTTTGATTAGCACGAGTTGCTTTGCACCCTATAAGTGGGGTGATATTTTAGGGTCAGGGGGTGCACGTACAATAGAACCTTCAAGATTTTCCCCTTAAAGCTTTCGTATATATATAATCCAGAATTTTCGAGACGATAAAAACAAAATCAATATATATATATGCAACTGAATTTGTATATACAACTGCATGTATTTTTAATTGATTGCTGATTTTCAAGCTCCGAAATTCCAAATTTGTCCTTTTAATTTTTTAGTTGTTTTGGAAGAATAAGTCAACGTTAACTACACAAAATGCAAGAAGCAAATGCAAATAGAAGGATCACAAATAGAAATAGTTATATAAAAACGTATAAAAAAATTCTTTTAGACATTTTTTTTTTAGTAATATTGCTAATTTTATTTGTTAAAAGAAGTAAAGTTTACTTTGTATGAGTTCCCTGTGCCGCACACAACGTTGTAAGGAAACGAAGGTAAAAGTTTGCATAATGAATCTCGGTAGTCTGTTTGTTGAAGTAGAAGAAGAGTTGCGGCTTGCTGTGTCAACATCTCTTCTCAGTTCCCTGCCTGCTTGCCTGACTCTCTCTCTCTCTCTCTCTCTCTCTCTCTCTCTCTCTCTCTCTCTCTCTCTACAAACTCACAAATCATCAAAACCAGCAACCAAAATATAAATAAATTTTATACAACCGCATGGACTTTCATGTATTTTAATGTATTGCTAATTAATTTAATTGATTTACACGGAAAGAAACTTTTTCCTACGTTTTTTTTTTTTTTTTTCATGATTTATTTTCAATAAGTGTTAGGGTTGATCAATGTCCTATATGCCTGGCTATTAGCCAGACTAATTGCCAGGTGCATAATGAAAGAAAAAACCCTACTGTTTAATTGAAATATTATCTAAAATGCATCACTTACTGAGGGAATAGTTCCAGTATTTCACTATAAGCTTGGATTATTTTATGAGATTTGTATAAGAATTTTCGTCCAACTGCGCATTTAATTGGTTATTATTACGAATATTATTTCAAATTTATTTCCATCATTTACTTCTATTATTTTCCATTAATTTGTTTACATTCTCGCTGACACTTTATTTCATGCGAGGTGTAAATAGGCGATGGGAGGTTATATAATTTAATCCTTAAAAAAAATATAAATATAATGTATTTTATACCAATTTTTACCTTTATAATAAATTGTACATACATAACTTCTAAATTTTCCAATTTTTGTCACTTGCGTTATATTTTTCACTATAGTTATACATTTTTTTATAGAAGTTATTCCGTTACAAATTAATAGATTGATTACGATGATTACGTTAAAAAGGGGCGTAACTTACGTGATTTCATGTAAAATTGCATGGTTCCTGTTGCATGATATTAAACCATCTGTTTCTATTAGCAAAAGTGACTTAGATTTGTCTGTATAACGCAACAGATTGAGTTTAAAAAAAAAAGAACGAGTTTACTTTATTTCACACGCCCTTAGCTTCCGTGTCTGGGTCAGTTTTTGTGTGTGTACTTCCGCTCTCACACGCGCCCTTACAGCTGGTCTCTCTCTCTCTCTCTCTCTCTCTCTCTCTCTCTCTCTCTCTCTCTCTCTCTCTCTCTCTCTCTCTCTCTCTCTCTCTTTCTCTCTCTAAGATCATAGCGATTTAGAGAGCGGCAAGAAAGCACAACACAAAGCAAAGTCGCGAGAAGTCCAGTTCAATTTCAAACATACCGCGGAAAGAGGAAAATCATGTTTTATAAGTAAGCGTGCGCTAAACACTCGTGAATTAAAGCTATTATCATCACACGCCTTTACTTGTACATCCATATATAAAAAGTTCGTAGTCACAAATTTGTTTTATTGAAAAATGTTGACACTTTTTATCAGGCACAATTATATATTTATATATAAAAAAAACTGGTCCAATATGAATACATCCTTTTTTAGTTTTATAAACAGGTGGCTTAACTCCCTTAAAGTCAACTCAATATCAGAGCGTAAAAGTTTGTTTTCATCTTCTCCTTATGTGGGAAAAAGAAAAGAGGTTTTTAACTCTCATGTGGTTCTCATAGGGTTAGTATTTAACCCTCTTGCGGGGGTCTTACTATTTGACCCCTATCACCCTCTTCCGCACTCTGCACCCAATTATTGGTGTCGAGACATTCGCTCGCTCTCTCTAGTTCAGGACGTCTTCTTGTCACAACTTTACCGACATCATAACTTGACGACTTATGTAACACATTTTTATCTTTGTTGCTTATATGAAAATGAAATTGGAGAACGTATGTTTATTTTTTCCCACAGTCATAGCAAATGTACACATCACATTTAATAAATGTTCAATTGTCATTTTTAAATTAGACATATAAAAATTGAACTGCATACGTTATTCTTTATAATTATTACAATATATTTGAATCGGGATTTTAACATACAATTTAATAACAAATATTTAAAACATTAGAAATGATAACACGAGTTGCAGTATATAAATATTAATTTAGTTGAAATGTAGCTGCACTGTATAAGAATATAATATAACGTTATTTTCTGCTTGAATTCCTAATATATCTAATAGTCCTTTAACACGATATATGTATTTTTTATTATTATTATTTTTTTTAATTTTGGATTTTACAAATACGTTTGAGAATTTCAATGTATTAGAAGAACATTTTTGATATACCTATTTTTGTCCAATTCTTCAAAAAAAAATTATCTATAAGTAATTTTCCTATATATTTCTCCGCACATAATATTGTTAAGTTGTATCAAGATTATGTCACAGATATCATTATAATACACCAAACAACGTTTTTATATATATAATATACAAAATGTAATAGAGAAAGAAAGCTTATTCAATAGAAAAGAAATAATAATAAAATTGGAGAAAAAAATAACGACAAACTTTGTATATAATTCTGTCAGATATATAAAACCATTTGTTATGTCATTTTTGATGAGAAAATAGATGGAAAAAAGTAGTAATGTTTAGTATAAAGTTATTATTATTATTATGCAATACACTTGAGTATATTTATAGGGTGCAGCTGGTTTGTTATGTAGTCGCGTCTCAGGTAGCACCTAAATAAGAGACGGCTGCGCAAATGTGTCCCCTTATTATTATTATTATTATTATTTTTCTATATAAATGATATTTAGCTCAGACTTTATATACGATTGCTCTTTCTTTTTCTTTCCATATGAACTAATATTTGTGAGACCGCTATCACGCCTGTATGTGACCAAATATTCCACCCTATGTATAGCTCTATCATTTCTTTAACAATACTATACTTTTTGTCCCCCCTCATACTCTTTTACATATAAAATCCACGAAATGGCAAAAACTTTTAGTGATAGAAATATAGAAATCCTGCATAAATTATTTTTATACTTACATAAGGGTCAGTATCATTGCGGTATATGTAGAAAAAATATTATTCTCCCTCTTCTTCTTCTTCTTTTTTTTTTTTTTTTTTTTTTTTTTTTTCCTTGCAAAAATACATATATACACTGTCCGATACGGCCCACTTGCTTTTGGTCATACTTCGCTTCGGTGAATATTAATACGCTTGAATCTCAAATACACATATACCCTCCCCCTTACTCCTCCCTACTTAATAATATTCCTCTTTTTGTATAAAAAAAAATCTATTGCCTTTTACACGGCTGAATCTCATCTTATATAATAATAGAAAATATCTGTGGGAAAATTGTTGAGATTTTACTATTTCAATACTATAAAATTTTTCTGCTCCTTTGGCATGCAAAAGTATGGTCAAATTTATATGCAAATGCAAATGAGATGTTGTATGGATCCCCCCTTTTTTTTTTTTTTTCCTTGTGTGTAAGAATATTTGACAAAAGATAAATTTAAGATAAATGTGATAGAGGTTTCATGGTGAATGTCATCAAATTTATATAAGAAAGAAGAAAAAAAAAGTTGTGATTTTGCGTGAGACGAACCAATGACCTAAGGTCACACATAGTGCAGATGAAGAAGAAAAATATATCATAAACCGCGACATACGGTCAAAAATGAACAAGGAAAAAAAAAATAAAAATAACGGCTATGCCAGCTAACACTTTATATCATTTTATATAAATATAAAGAAATGCAAATAATATTTGAAAAGTTTTAGGGAAAAAAAACTGACCTTTAACTGTCAAATGGATTGCATAAAGAAAACGTATAAAAGGTACATGCAATTTTAATATATTATCAATTTATATTACACTTCCTTTTTTTTTCGTTTTTTTTTTTTTTTTTTTTTTTTTTTTTTTTGCAAGAATTTTTTTTAAACTTCTTGCAAAAGTTCGGCAAACTTTGAATCTATTATAATTTTTTTTTCTTCAGCTCAGTTTTTTATTATAGTAAGAGAGGGGGACTTTCAAAGAGTAAATAAAATAATACTTCATTATACACCATGGCAAAGAATGATAAAAAATATACATACATAAAAACAAAATAAATAACAGAAAAATGTACTGCAGTTCACTTTTAATTTCTATATAAGAAATTTTCATAAAATAACAGTAATGTAATTTTAACTTGAAAAAAAAATGCAAAGCATCAGTTAATATTAAATTATGTATATATATATAATAAGTCGTTGTGCTATTATAAATTTAATTATAAATTATATAATTTGAATAAAATAGCTATTACTAATATTATTATAATATAAACTAAAGCTTGTCTTTACAAAATGTATAAAATAATAATTTAATATAAATTAAATGAAATAATGTAAATATTATTGCTTTACACGAGTGTAACAATATATACATTACTATGATAATTACTATTTATTTCTTCTTCTTATAATAACAGCTGAAAATGTATAAAGTGAATTTCTTTGAAATTGTATAATTGAAATTAATATAGTCAACTTAAAATGTTAATATCAATAACAACTTTAATATATATCGATACATCGAAAAAATTTAAATAATAATATTATATTCAAAGTATACAGCTGCAAAATGATATGTATATATTATATTATAGTATCTTTTATTGATTGAAATCGGAAAAAGGAAATGATATTTAAAAATAGTTTTAACCTTTTTTCTCTTTTTATTTAACCTTTATACTGATTTACGTGTTTTCATTGTTATATTTATATTTTTTTAAAAATTATCAGGTGCGTTTATATATATAGAAACGACGGAAACTGAGCTTACGTCACATTATTTGTCAATTTTATTTCACTGAATGTAAAAAGTATGTTTGTTTTAATGAGATTTTGTATACACGAGGAAAGGATATAGTATCAATATCTGATTGATTTGACAGTTAATTGATGTTTTTTAACATATAATTATATGCATGAATAAAATGTTTGCCATTAATTAACATGTTTTTCATGAGAACATTTTTGCAGGTGTTAAGCATTTTTCTTTTTGTTCTATTGGTCATATAATATTATATATATATATATATATATATATATATATATATATATATATATATATATATATATATATATATATATATATATATATATATATATATTATATATATCCTTAAAAAAGTAGACATAAGGTCAAGAGATTTGATATTTTATTATTATATAAATGAAGTTATTACTACCTGCACCTGCTTTTACATATTATGGTAGAGTCTCATTCTTTTTTTTTTTTTTTTTTTTTTTTTTTTTACAATTTTATAATATATCACTCTCGCACTTAATATATTTTGTATATTTAAGACATAATAAAGAATTTGTGCATATATATATTTTAAAATTATCCCCAGAAGTTAAAGCTTTATAATTAGTATATTATTATTTAAATTCCAATATAATTTTGCCGATACTCTTGAACTTGGATATATTATACTAGAATTAAACAAAATTTCATTATAATAATGTAATGTTTCATGAAAAAAACAAACAAACAAACAAAAAAAGCTTATAAAAATTGAGCATATTTTGCGATGTTCAAACAGTTTTTATACAGTGACAGTTTTATATAAATGTTCAAAACAGCAACAAATATATATCTGATATAATATATTATGCTGAAAGACTTATTCTTAATTGAAGCAAAATCATTTCATTTTGTATACATTTGCAGTGAATATTTCAACGACAACTTTTTGTTTATTTTATGTATAATTACATACATATTAAAAATACCAAATTTAAACCCAGATCTTTTCTGTAAATATTGACTCTTTTCTCTCTCTCTCTCTCTCTCTCTCTCTCTTTTAATTTCCCTTTCAATAACTCATCAGTCTTCAGACCAACGAATATTTAACAACGTGAAATAATTTTCAAACGTTTTGATATATACGAAAGCTATCGAAGAACGATGTGTAGTGATGTAAAATAAAATAATTGAGGTGGAACGTAATCAGAAATTATAAAGTTTCACCCATATTTTTATACACCACGCATATACTTTATATTTGTGCAAGAGTCTATTTTATATTATATAGCTTTGCTTTTCAATGAGAATGGTGTTGATAATATAAATTATAAATCGTTTGAGAAATGAAATTATATAAACATGAATAGAACTAAAATTTGACCATCCAAAATTAAATAAACATCATATTCATTAGTTAATATTACGTATATAAATGTTGCAAAAGGTGAATCAGTGCATGACAAATCAAGTTTATTGGTTTGGCTCATTCGCCTTAATATTTAGATTACATAAAAACTAATACACCATGGGTTATATACACATCTCATCTACAGTATATAATATGATATATATATATATACGTATATATTTATATGCGTGGTGGAACTCAAAAGTGTAAAATTTATATTAATTGATACATTTGATTATTATGTAAATACTCGATGTAAAAAATGAAACTGACTTAAAAAAAATGATTAAACTTAAATAAATAAATTTATATAAATATTAAATCAATAAAAATGTACAGCATGATGTACTTACAAATATTATTGCTTTCAATATATATAAAGTAAAGTACCTTTAGATTGCGACTCAATTAATATATATTTTTTTAATTTATCTGCACAAAAAAAAAAAAAAAAAAAAAAAAAACTATTCTTGTTTCATATGTATTGTTAAGTTCGACTGTATTGGGTCAGGTTTCTGTGTTAATGCAAGAAACTGTACTATATATTTTTACGATGTTAAGATTTATTAAACTAAAATAAAAAGTTAATAAGTATACTCCTCAGAGAGAGAGAGAGAGAGAGAGAGAGAGAGAGAGAGAGAGAATGTTTGTGTGTTGAAAATTATATTTTACGACGTATACGCTTTGGGTCACAGCATGTTTGCAATCACGTTGCATGGTGGTATATTGTGCAGATTATACTTGAGTTTGGAGAGTTAGCGTGTGGTCACGTTGAACAGTCCTTAGGCGGGACACATCTTTGAAGATTTTGTAGTCAACAGTTTAGATGTCTTCACGGATTTATTATAAACACTCCAATTGCTAGATATATATAGTTAATTTGAATGTCAGTATATCAGATATTATAGTTATTTAATATCATATATAGATTATATGAAATATTTAAAACTAATTTCACATATATATAGTTCAGTTAAGAGATATAATATTGTGTTGACATTATGAAAAAAAAATCATTGCAATAAAAATTAATTATTTACTGATAATTACTGACTAAATTATCACGTCTTGCATAAAACATTGTTATGGTTGTAAAAAGATTAGACTGGACAGAAAGTGTACTGAAACTTTATTAATGTTAATTATAAATATATATCTTTATTATTATTATGTTAATTGTAAATAATGACTAGACCAATGCTTGTTGTTATAACAATGCTATGTTACTATGAACTGCCTGATTTATTTATGTTGATATAGTTTGTATAGCCTGTATTGTGAACCGTAGACTTGGAATAATCATAGTGATATAGTGCGTAACTATAATATTTAATTTTACCAGAGGTACATTATAATATATTATTAATTTTTGATATTTTATTTATCATTATTATTTGCATACTGAAAATAAAGAAAATAAAACTATTATTAAAAGTTCTGCATAGTAAAAATCAATTCACAGAAGAAAAAAATTTTCAATCAGTTACTGTGATCAATGTATCAAGATCTAACAAGAGATCCTTGTGGATGTCTAGAATGTGTAAGTTTTGCGAGTCACGGCGAGGGTGGTGGTCTCTTGATGGTCGTGCTGCTCCGCACCGCGCCAGATTTGCCACGCGTGCCTGCAGCAGGTTCACGAGCATCACTCTTGTGTATTGGAGAACCGTCACGTCCCAGCAAACGACACCTCAACACCAAGCAGAGCTGTGTTCATTACAACTCCCTTGCTTTTGTTTTTTTACGTCAGTCAGGAATCTTTTGCTTAAACAAAAACAATGCTACTTCATGTATTATTTATAACCTTTTCACAGAATTTTACTCTTTTTTTTATTTCTTTGCAATTAAGAGAGAGAGAGAGAGAACATGAAATATAAAATCAGTTATGTATTTAAGCAAATATGAAATCATATATATATATATATATATACAATGTTGCAGTTTGCAACAAACTGACAGGTTTATATTAAATATTACTCATTAATATAAATGACGTGACCTTTCAGTGGTAATAAATTTTTCCAATTTACTTATTTATATAAAATTGTATAAGCTGTATATTAAAAACTGCCATCTCATCATAAAAATACCCATAGCATTAATGATGATATGATAATATATAAATCATAAAAAAATATAATATTATAACTTATATTATACCTCTGTGCACAAAAGCACTTGAAATGAGCAAAATGTCTCTTAAAAAAACTGATTGCAGTCTTTTTTTTGATCTGATTATCATATACTCTTGTATGATTTTTGAAAATATAGCAATGCAGCAGAAAATGATTTATTTCAATATCTGTATGATATATAACATCGTGGAGAAATATTTTTCTGTAGCAAATCAAATGAGATATAGAGAGGGCGAGAGAGAGAGAGAGAGAGAGATTGAAGTTGTATTATATGAAGTTCTCCAGATTAATGATAGGTCAGTAAAGGGCTATTGAGAAGCACCATATTTCTATTCGGTGATTATCTACCAAAATAACCATCCATCCATTTTAGACTCATCTTCTTAGCTGTCGCTCAAAATAAAATAACTTATATATACAGGTGCTTTATACAATTTTTTATAAAACAACCTTAAGTTATACATATTATGCTTGTTTCTTAAAGAACATTAAGAAAGTGTTTACTTCTTGTTATACACTAAAATTTTAAGGTGTATCAGATATACTTAATGAGTTGCTGCCGTAGTTTAAATATATTAAAAAATTACCATGTTGTTTTGGTTCAAATTTATGTATAAATTTATATACAGATAGACTTTGTGTTTATGTATTTTGATGTTAATTAAAGTATATAGCTATATCTCGCTGTGATTGCTTAGGTTTTGATCTTGAGAAAGATTGATTGACCCTGTAGACATAGACAATTCTTCTAACCCCATATAACAAACGGTCAGCTATAATAATAATATAAGTTCAGAAACGCCAAACATATAATATAAAAAGAATAATAATCTATATTACTTTTTTTTTCTTCTCAATCTCTCCCACTTGAACAAATCATTTTTCATCAAAATAAAAGAGTTGATTTAAATTAAGGTTAACTTTTATGTTGCACTCTTCAATTAATTTTGATAATGACAATAATGCATGCTTGACTAACTTTGATATGATTGGTCTATTGTTGTTTTTGTGACCTTTTTCAATTGTTATATTGAAACAGCTGCAAACCATTGTTTTAATCTTAAGCCATGGAATTTTGTTGAAATTATTGTCAACATATTATTTCTATAGGAGAATTAAAGACACATATAATTATCTTAAATATTTTGCAATTCTTCTTTCTTATGCTATTTGAAGCATCTTTAATCATTATTTTATCTTCAAATTAAAAAAAAAAAAAACGTTTATATCGTGGAATTTGAAAACTAATATAATTTGTAAAAAAAAAAAAAAAATAAATAAGAAGAAGAAGAGGAAAAGTAATTTTGAAGTGTTTGTCATGCAAAGAAAAGAAATCAAATTTACTGATGCGAAATTATGAAAGTGATTATAGAAACCTCTGTATAGCTACTTTATATACTATGCTACTATAGTGCACATTTTATACATTATATATAAAATTTAAATGAATTTTATATATAATTTATGATAACAACTTTATTATTATTATTTTTTCTTTTCTGCTTTTCATATATTAAAACAATTTTGATACTTTAAAAATAAAAATATTATATCTTATAGAGCAGGTTGAAATGCCGTCACATAGTCACCCAAAAAGTTTCATCTTTTACTCAAACTGTTAGACAAGCAGCAAAGGCAGCAGCTGCGGTGTATTTTATGTATAAAGAACCACCCGCAGAGCGCAATTAGCATATTAATTTCTCCTTTGCCTGAGCTTCAATATTACATAAACATAAAACTGCTGCATGGTTAAGATAAAACTGCGCTTTACTTTATTATCGCCTTCTCTCAACACTTTTTTCATACTTTTATTTTTTTAATTATCTTTTTTCTTTCTTTTTTTTTTTCAATATATATTAAACTATATAATATAGGTTGTTGTTAAAAGATACCTAATTTTAAACCATTAATAAAATTACGTCATACGATTTGTGATGTATAAAATGGGAAAAAACGAAAGGGTATAATATATAGAAGAGAAATTAGTTTACAAGATCAGCAGACTTTTGAATAATTGCTTTCCATAAAGCATCATAGTCATATTTGTATAAGTTTTGGCATGGGGAAAGTCCTGGTATATGTAAACGAGAAATACTTCGTTCTTGTCCCCAACTAGAAAATTAATAAGCCTTTTCCTCCCCCTTTATATAATACTTCTTCTTCATCTTCTTTCTATGATAAACGGCCATGCAAAAAAGCCAGGAGTCTTATCACAAGAACAGACGCTAATGGTTTTCATTAATTATTTACTTTACTACAATTTTAGAATTATATACTTTATGTCTTGTAAAGTTGCCTTTTTCTTTTTATAATATTTAAATAACTTTTCTTGGTGCATAAGGATTAAATATTATTATTTTTTATTATTCTTTAAAGGGGGAAAGCTTATGAAAGATATTAAATATTAATTTCTCTCATATATACCAAAGCTATCCAATTCACATTAATTTTTAGAAGTATATATATACATATATAAAACAAACAATAACTGAAGATTGAAAGATAGATAAATTAATTCAGATATTATTGAAGTTTTTGTGGCATATTTGTGGCATAAATTTGCAGTATACAAATAAAAAGTATGTAAAAATCACTTGTATCTATAAACTAATATTTTGTCTCATATAAGTTTCAGAATTGAATGAATATTAAATAATTTACATGGCATTACATTTTTGTTTGAGAAAAGAAAGAGAGAGAGAGAGAGAGAGAGAGAATAAGTCCGTACAAAAATTTACATAAATTAAATTAATATTTTTATACGGTAGATGTCAACATTTTTACAAGTAGTTTAATTGTTATTTTTAAAATAAAAATTTATGATGCAAAAAGAAGAAGAAAAAAAAAACTATAAATTTCTAAGAAAATACATTTTTTTTAAACACTTCTTCTTTTTTATATAATATATACTTTTTTTTTATATAACATTAAGAAAAACTAATTGGCAATATGTCATGTATAAGAAAACAGTCATTGCATTTAACAAGAAGCAAAAGTAGTTTTTCTTTTGCTGTTCTGTTTATAAAAAAGCCAAAGTGAGTCTCTTTCAGTATAAAGAAAGTGTCACCTTCGTTGTTACGCGAGACGTAGACGACGACAGAGTATGTATTTAGTGTATTGTTTTGGTCATACGATTGCACTTGTATTGTAAATATATTTACGTGACTTCGAACTGTCACATAATACACGTTTTATGGTCCATAGATAAATCTTTTTACCATGGTTTAAAAGTGACACTAACTATGGAAAGTTTTTATTTATATATTATTATTATTATTTTAAATAATTGTATATAACAATTGCTTGCATAAAAGACAGAGTAGAGACTTTGTTTTTTATAATTCATGCAATGTATACAGGATAAATTTCTTTTTATTATTATTATTTTTTGAACAATATATTATTTAAATTATATATATATTTCAACAGGTATAACTTATATATTTATATATTTTTTATCTTCTTTCAAAAATCTAAATAATAATTAAATTATATATATAAGATATATTTGATGGACATGAGAATTTTTCTTTTCTGAATTTTAAGCTGACATAGTAATTTATAATATTAAATGTTTTTTAAGCTAACAAAAACACAAGGATTAGTTGTTCTGTGTTGAAGCGTTATTCTAGATGATATGGCTTATATAAAATACTTATATTTTAGGATTCAATCTTTACAATTCAATTTTTTTTCTCGCAGTATATGTAAATAGATTTAACAATAAAGTTATACTTGTAGTAACAAACATCTGTGCAAGTGCATATTGTTATGTTCTTTTGTGTTTTACTCCCTTTTTTTTTCACCCTCTTATAGAATAAAAAACATCTAAAAGAAAAAAAAAGATATATTAGATCAGAGACAGCATACGACTTGCTGATTTCGATTGATTTCTTCTGTGGCCAGAATATCAAGTAACTTATCAGAAATGCCCGCAACTTTTTTTCCCTCTATAGTGCTGACAGACTCGGATGAAATACCGCCTTCATTTTTTATATCTTTTTTCCTCTTTTTTTTTATTTTTTTAGTTGCACCCTCTAACACTCGTATAGATTGCGAAGAGCACTTTGCTCTCTCTCTCTCTCTCTCTCTCTCTCTCTCTCTATATATATATATATATATATATATATATATTCTCCCTTTCTCTGTGTTTTATCGCAAGTGAGTGTCCATTACATGTCCAGGCACTTTATATGATCACAACATGAAAAATACTCACCACCCTTAGATAATATATATATATATGAAGAGAGAAAAAAAATAAAAAGTCAAAAAGTCATTCAAGCAAACCAAAAGGTGGAGTCACCACAACTCATTTTTATATATCAGAATCAAAGTAGACGTAAGACTATTGATACTTAAATATTATTATTGAAGTTGACTTTTATGTTGTCTTATAATTTAACGTAAATTAAATTACATGTTTTGTCACATAGAAAGAGAAGGCATTCCATTCTCTCTATAGTATGTCACGTATAGTACGGGGAAAAAAAAAAAAAAAAAAAAAAAAAAAGGCATTATTTCTATACTATAAAGATTGTTGCGACGAGGTAAAAAGGGTATCTTGAAGAAGTAAAAAAAAAAAAAAAAAAAAAAAAAAAAGGTCAGTGGACTTGTTTTCCCTGTTGCATGGACACACCTATATCTCTGTTGTCATCGTAGTTTTCTTTTTACGTGAAGACGACTTTACCATGGATCATGCTTGGTAGATATGGCCATGGTCTTCATCACATTTCTTTCGTCTTCTTCATATAACATCATGAATGGCGAGACAATACAAGAAAAGAAAGAAATATAGCACTTTAGTGGTCGCGCAATAAGTACACTTTGCGTACTCGTTATTATTATTATTTTTTCAAGTTTAAATCTTCAGGATACCCGCCCATCGCTATTGCGTGACATGCATTTAAAAAAAATCTTAACCATTCTCTCTCTCTCTCTCTCTCTCTCTCTCTTTCTCTCTCACACACACACACACACACACACACACACACACACACACACACACACACACACACACACACACACACACACACACACACACACTCACTCACTCGTACACTTCACTCTCTCTAAAGCTTTTTGTTTTTGAGTATTGCTCAATATCTTGTCAGTAAAAAAAATAATGTTCAAAATAACTTGTAAAAATGTGACAAAATTGTTTGTCATATTTATATATATGATTTTTTTTTCCAGGCTATAAAATATATATCACAGCTTTTGGCAGTTTTTTTTTTTTTTTTTTTTTACTCTCTTTCTCTCTAGATACATATAGCAATTTGTATATTATAACTATAAATCTTTGTGACTTTTATGTGAATACATTGAATATAGTTTAGAATGTAGTTTACTATTAAAATTCTATATAAATTTTATTTTTGTGTTTTAAAATAATATTTTATCTCATTGAAAATTTAAAAAAAAAAAAAAAAAAAAAAGTGTAATTTTGAAATATAGGCAACACGATTCTTTTTAATGTTCAAATGGTTGCCTATCATGCTAGGATTTAAATAAAAAAAAATCTTATTTAGATTTTTTTCTATTTTATTATAGCCGTTAAAAATAATAACTCATTTGAAATTATTATAAGCGCACAGCAAGACATAACATAGCAATAATTTTTAATGTTACACAGCTGAATTAATAATTCATAAAATAAAATTTAATATTATATTTATAATAAAAACATGTGTAAAAGTATTTAATACATCTAATTTATATACCTACTGTATATGCGTGTGACTTTATATATTGATTTAATTTTAGTATGAGAGTAATTAATAAATTATAATATATTCAAGTTTTTTATTATTATTTTTTATTTTTACATTGAGTTATGATAATATGGTAAGAAGAAGTTATTTCAAAAGTTTATAAGACGCACGTGTTTTTTTTTTGTGTGTGTTTTTTTTTCTTGCAAAAGTTAGATGAAGTATAAAGTGCGCGGTGTTTGTGTAACCCTCTTTTATGATCCATGTTTGAGGGTGCAAAGTGTCACTAGACACACATGTCATACACCGGTGTCTTTTTGGGTTGTACATTATTATTGTTTCTGTGATGTGAACACCGACATATCATATATTAGATTATATAATATTATCCCCCTCACTGCTCTCTCTCTCTCTCTCTCTCTCTCTCTCTCTCTCTCTCTCTCTCTCTCTCTCTCTCTCTCTCTCTCTCTCTCTCTCTCTCTCTCTCTCTCTCTCTCTCTCTCTCTCTCTCTCTCTCTCTCTCACTCTCACTCTCACTCTCACTCTCACCAATTTACATCCGACCTTACTTAATATTATATTCTAATTTTTAATAGAAATTGAATGAAAAAAAAAAATCTAATTTTTAGAATAAAAATTAATGAATCGAAAATAATTTCATTGACATAGAATATATTTTGTAAAATGCATCACCCCTCACTCAATAATATACCACTGTAGATTTTTTATTATTTTATTTTTACTCCCTCTTCTCTCTCTCTCTCTCTCTCTCTCTCTCTCTCTCTCTCTCTCTCTCTCTCTCTCGTTTTGATGCTTACACGTTGATATTATCAAACTACTGAATCAGCAATATCCGCTCATGACACTCAAATGTGATTTGAATTTATACAATAAAATTGATTTGATTTGATTGTGATAGATATATAGATATATTTCAATCACTCCATATATACCTGTTATATATAAACGAAAATAATGGAATGAATATTAATTGATTTTTTTTATATATAGATTTTTGTTTATTAAAAGTATAGTTAAACTAGAATTATAAATATATGTGAGTTAGAAATACAATAGAAGGATTTATTTATATTTTTTTCTTTGTATAAATAATTTTTCAACATATGATAACAATTTCAGTCTAAAGTAAGATATAAGAAGTATTCTTCAATATAACATGCAATAAAAAAAGTTTCTTTAATTATACTTTGTGTATTCTTTTCATTTTTTTTTTAAATTTTTTTTTATTATTATTATTTTTTAAATTATTTATTTAAAACTTTAAATTAAAAATAGTAATTTAAGAATTTTTATTGTTACTTATGATACATATAAAAAAATATTCTAATTTGCACAAAAGCAATATAAATTCTAATTTTTTCTCTCTTTCTCACATTTTTTTTACGTTCAAATATTTAATATTTTTAAGGCAATTACAAGAAACGTTAATTAAAAGATAATAAAAAGAAAAACAGTAATGAATTAATGAGAATACTTTATGCAGTTTTTTCATTTATATTATTCATTAAAATTTAAATATTTAAATTAAATGCATTTTTTTTTCTTAAATAAAATGAATTTTTATCTTATATCATATCCATTTCTTTTACATGCTGTAGAAAATAAGTGACAAATATAAAAGTTTTGAGAAATTTATTATCAACGTATGTTAACAAATTAGTACAAAGATGTGTGTAACATTTTACCTTGTTATATACCCTTAAAATACCATGACGTCATAACTTTTCTATTTTTAACGTTTTTCTTCATATTATAGTACAATAATATAGACATAGTAGGCGTTACTATAATAAATTTTTATTTGTACAAGACTTTTTTCTTTTCACTTTTCACTTAATTTTTTTGTTCCTTTAGGGTAAAGGGAATACCGGAAGCCATAATATATATTATATATTACACCTCCAATATATTATATATAATATAGATAACAAAGGTTAATATATAGGTGTCTGGTGTTATGTCAGATGTTAAATTTTTTTTGTTATGTATTTTTTTTTTTTTTTTTTTTTTTTTTTTGCATTTATAGTTTATATATACGTATAATATTATATAGTATGGTATATGATATATGAAAAAGGGGCGTGAAATGGTGCGTGATGGGATTTCTTGTTGTTACCGCATCTTATTGTGAACTAAAAGCGTGACCTTCTCTTCATGCCTTGTCATTTTATAATATGCCGACATAGTAATCATTTTTATAATAATTATTATAATAATCTTAATAACAACTTGTAATATGTTTTTTGTAAGTTATAATAAAAAAATATTTTATGTGTTATACTGTATATAGGAATGTTTCAGTGACATTTTTTTTATATAGAGAAAAAAGAAAAATATGACATTGATTTTTTTTTTAATTCATATAATTTTATGACTGATATAGTATAGGCTTTATAGTAATTAGAGTTTTTGTCATTTTTGCAAACTTTCAATACTTTTACTATAAGGAAAAAAACACAAATTTATAAGGGTTTGCAACAATGAAAAAAATTATAATGCAAGTCACGAATTATATTTTTTTTATTGAGAACTATACAATTAGGGTAAGTCTTAAATAATGTTAGTGAAATGTACAGTAACAATTAAATGAGTAACTGTATATTATATATTTAAATTAATTAATGTTTGCACATATACAAGTGATGTCATAATTTTATATAACATTTTTAATTATTTTATTTACTATATAGAACTATATACAATGGACGTTGCGGTTTATTTGTTTATATCATTGTGATTATGCATACTATAGCGACCACATCATCAGTATTACTAAAGCTCTCTACGAGGCCACAGTTTTATAGACAATAACAATCATGCGTCTGCAAAGTAAAGTAGCAACTTTTACAGCAGTCTTTCTGGTAAGATAATTTTATTAAAAATAGTCAAAGTAATAATATAAAATTGATTTCATTATAATGTAAGCTTATGCTGATATATTTTATGTGTGTCGTCAGGTGATGGTGGTTCAAGGTGACCTGTACAGCCATGTTGGTTATGGTGCTTATGGTAATGGACGTGGTAATCAGTGGTACCTGAGGCGCCATGTACAGCCCTTTGTTGTAACATCACCACCAGGGTTGACCTGGTTAAGACGTCCAACTTATTATCACGTCGTAAGTCAAATTAACCCTTGCCTGCAAACTATTATATATTAATACTGAAAACTAGTTTTTTTTTCGTGTTACACCATGTCTATATAGAGCAGTAAATATGTAAAAAGGGATTCCTCCTGACTGGGACTCGAACCCAGATCTTTGGGGCCACTGTGCTAACCATTACACCATCGGGCACCCTCCCCTCCAACTCTACTCACTGATGGGTTCGAGTCCCAGTCAGGAGGAATCCCTTTTAACTTATTTACTGCTCTATAAACATGCTGGTGTAACACGAAAATTTACTTTATTCCTATGTAAAAACAAGCGCTAAATTACAAACTCACATTATATTAATACTGTTCGTAAACTCTTGTTTTCTGCTAAAATGACGATCAATTATGGTTATTCAAATGCAATGCGTATTTTTTTGGTGCAAGAAAACAGGGTTTACGAACAACACTTGTGTAAATTAAAAGCAACAAAATATAACTTGTCATTATTTTTAAGCGTATATAAACTTTGAAAGAATTAGTTGAACGGGGAAATACACAAATGTCAATTGAGCATAATTATTATACTTTATTTTTAACTTGTATTTTTGCTCTGGAAGTTACCAATAAAAAGAGTTAAATCTTTAATTTTTGTTTAATTTACAATTGCAAATTTTGAGTTATAATATTTAATAAATTTACTTTGTATATAGGAATCAGAAGACCGAGAAATTGAAAACGTGCTAAGAGGTTTGATGAAAACACACCAGCACCATCACCAACCTAAAAGATCTAGCCACATTTTCTTAAGAATGGGATAAAATATAATCAATTTATTATACCAAAACAAACACTATGGATAAAAGACCTATAATTAACTGATTTTTAGCTTTAGATATATACAAATAAAATTATATATAATATTATGTTTAAAAAATATTTTCTCTCTCTCTCTCTTTTCTTTATTGTTATTGGTTTATTTTGTTTGTTTTATTATAATGCATGAAGATTTCAGCATTTATTGCTAAAGTAAAAAATACATAATATGTATACAAAGATTTTTATAATACTACTTTTATCAATTTTATTCATCTTGGAAAAATATATTAAATATTATTTATTTTATATAAAAAAAACTTCTCATTTTTATTATTGTAATTCCAATGCTACCTCACATTACATTTTCTACTATTTTTATTTTATTTTTAACCATTAAAATATGTAAAAACATCCTGTCTCTGCAGTAACATCACATATTACTTTTGGTAATTAAATTATACGAGCATATTAAACAAAGAAGTTAATTAAAATATCTAAAAACAATTTACTTATACTCTTCAGTGTAGATGAGCTCATTTTTATATAGAACCATAAAAATGAAACAATAGGATTTGACGTATAATCTTTTGTTTACTTGCAACATAGATTAGTGCCTATACTTACAGTTAAGTAGTTTGTACTAGAGTTTGTGATCAGCATTAAGAAGAAATACCTCGGTACAATAGACCAACATCATGAAGATCAATCTTGTCCACGCTTTTTGCTCACTCGTAAGTAAAAGCTGAATTAACTTTTTATTTTCGAGTATATGATTTTGTTAAGACATATAAATATATTTTAATCACTGTTATAGTATACAGTAATAGTAATGCAATTCTTAATTTAGCATCGATTTCAATTATCAATACAAAAAATTGTTTAAAATAATCTAAAATAACCATAAAAATATATACAGTGAAGTATATAAGAAAGATAATTAAATTTTGATTTTTTACTTTTGATTTCTCATTTTCATTTTCATTTTCATTTTCATTTTCATTTTCATTTTCATTTTCATTTTATTTTATTTTATTTTATTTTATTTTATTTTATTTTATTTTATTTTATTTTATTTCATTTTTTTTTTTTTTTTTTTTTTTTTTTTTTGAGTAAAATTTTAAATTTAACATAATATCCCTAAACTTGATATTTGATGTTTGTAAAAAATACGATGCTATTTTAAATCAGTGTATATATAATTACTTTCTATACGATAAGTTTTTAAAACATTACTGTAAAATTTTGAATAGACATATTTATTTTAAAATTTAATTTAACACACGCAACTTAATTAAGCTTGTTAAAGTATATAATTATATTATTTATTTATATTGTTTGAAAAAATTTAATTGTCTCAAGCATCCATGTAACTTTGTTAATGTTTTCAGATTATAACAAATAATAATAATAATTAATTAAATAATATAATAATGAAAACAATGGATAATAGAATTTTTTTAAATCCACTTAGTTTTTAAGGTTTTGTATGTAATATCAGACTGTTTGAAATTAATTAAACTTTTCAGCTTTTTATTATTAGTAAAAATAAAAAATAAAATAAAAAAAGTATTATGAACTTAAAAATATTTTACAGATGCTTCTTATTAAAGGAAGTGTGGGATATCCTCCGCCTGTATCATCTAAATCAAGTGACCACTGGCGTTATTACGATGATCCACCACGATCAGGACGCTATTTTCTTGAAGATGATCCGCCTATACTCCACCACAATCCTGCAGTTAATTTCGAAAACTTATTATTAACTCCCAATATAAAACTTTCATCCATGAATAATATATTCTTACCTAAAGATGATAAAATTGATACAGCTGATATGGAAATATATGATTATAATGAAAATCAATTTTTTAATATTCCCGCCAGTGATCCTAAATTTTCTTCATCAAATGTAAATTATAAGGAAAATTGGCCACCTTTGTATAAAAACTCTGAATTTGTATCTGAGCAATATGATTATTATGATGAAGAATTGGAACCTTATATTTCTGATCTTTATGAAACCATTGACGATAACTCTGATTATATGCCATATATACGAGATGACTTTTCATATCAAGATACCCCTCCACCTCTGTTTAAAATAATTCCTATTTTAACATCAAACCTTGATATAGCAACAAACGTGAATATTGCTAATGTGCAGGAATACCCAAATAAAAAATCATCACCCGTTCAAGATTCTAAACCTGATTGCAGTACCTTACTTGAAAAATTGCAAAATGTCACAAAAGACAATAACGGTATTAAGAACTTTGACTCTGTTTTAAAAATTGTTTCCTCCTTAAGTCACTGTACCCCATCTAAAACTTTTCATAATAAACCTTCTCATTCTACTGATGTAAAGGAAATTAAAGATTTAAATCCTTCTTCTGGAATTAAAATTGATGTTTTAAACTCTGAAAAGGTCTCATCTTCAATATCAAACGTTTCATCTATAACAACACCAAGATCACAATATAAAACTTCAGTTTCTAAGGAATCGGCAATTACAACTAAGATTTTCCCTATGAAAATGCCCCTTTTGACTTCTCCCATACCAAAATTTCCCCCTTCAGATACCCCTGGACTAAAAGTTTCTACTGATATTAATCCTTTAAATACTGTTTCAATTGCAATTAATTCTGAACAAAAACCAACCACTGAAATTACTACTATAGGAAATGTTACAAATGTAAATTCTCTTGTATCAAATGCTACAATTAAAAAAACTTCAACTCTTAAAAATGAATTTCATGAAACAGGAATTACAGTTGCAACATTTGCTGAAACCAAATCTACTGTAACAGAAGATATAAATTTGTCTACATCCGATGCTGCCACAGTTTTACAAACTACTACAATTTCAACAATTTCTGGAATAAAAAAGACAAACGAAAGTTCATTTTCTAATAAAACTGATGGTTTTACCGATAAAAAGAAAGAGAATAAACTAAACTCAAAATCATCATCTCGAACTTTGGTTCAGGATGATGATGAAGAAGACTTTGTAAATTACAATTCTTACAAAGAAACAACTCCTAAAAAGAAAATTGAATATATTGCTAGAGTTTATTATGATCCAGATCTTCCTCCTAATTTTGATGTAGTTTCAAAACTTTTACCTGGAATGATGAAGTATCCAGCATTTCCTTATAAGCCTGTGTATCCTGCTTTATTAAAATATGCGTAAATTGAAATATTTATAAAAATAGTATAGAGAATTTATATTAAATTTTGTTATAATTTAATAAAGCTTTAAATATGGATGTAATAATAAATGTCAATAACTTTATTTTATGTTGTATTTTAATTTAATTATAACCATGTAGTAATTAGTAATTAAACCTAATCAATGGAAATATATTCTAAATTGCTTTTCTGTCAATAAATATGAATGAAAATTAATTCCTATATTGTATTTTAGTTATTAAAATGTAATTTAATGGGTAATTAGACTGTCTACTGTATACGTATATATAAATAATGTCAATTAAATATAATTTAAATTTTATTGTACAGATATCAATTGCTCTGAATGTATATTTTTTGCAAACAAAAAGAAAGGGGTATATAGAGGGTAAAATATCGTATATATAACCAAATTGTATATATGTGGTGGTAAAGTAATCCAATCAGGCCGGAAGCCTCTTTGGTGTCTTTTTACCAACAGTAGCTGATCGTTGAGTTGAGACGCTTTGGCACGCGCGCTCACCCCTGCTCTTGTTCTTATTTTTCAAGAAAGAAATATAATATCAGGTAGTAAAACCACAAAAATCATCTTCCCCCCTCTATAAAGATTTTTTTTTTATTACATAGTTTTTGATGCATATTATTACCAAAGCCATGACCTATCACATTAATAAAATAAAAAATGCTGTCTATGAATATATAAAAAAATATGTTATAGGAAGAGGAAGTAAGGGCAAAATGAGCAAGAAGCAGCCGCTATAGATCGCGAGAGTATAAGAGAGAAAGGGCGCCTATTACGTGTATATTAAAGAAGCACGTTGCCGGAAGTTAGAGAGCGTACGTACTGTACGATCCCGCGGTTGATAGTCGCGCGGGGGAGAATTTGTTTCTCACGCTGTCGTGCGACAATGTCCCCACCCATGCAAGAGCACACGCTTACTTGAGCTTCTCCGGTAATTTTACTTATCTGTCTAGAATGGGCGAGGCTCTCAGACTCATCCTTCCTTATTCTAGCTTCCGTTTTACTTCTTGTATCTCACCTCATCTCGCGACCTCTCGCGGTCTTTTATATATAACAGCGCAGCAGGTTTGTCGTCCCATGTGAGTAAAATCACATCCACCTGGAGTCTGCTTTTTCATAACTATGCATCGTGTGAATATTTTGCGAGTAGAGAGAAGATATTAATGTTAGCTTGATGTCACCCATCTGTGACGTTTTTCTAGCTGATGTGCTGAGACTAATTTAAAGAATGTTCTCATATGTGTCTTGCAGTACAAATACGTTTAGGAAATATCATAAATTTTGTCTGAAATTGTTAATATTAAAAATGACAAAAGTAAAACATGAAAAAGAAATTCACTTTTAATTATACCTTTGGGGCAAAATAATAAAAATAAAATATTTTTTATTTGCATTGCAGAAGTACGTATATAATTTTCGTTAGTTGTAATACAGAATGAAACTTGGTTTAATAGTTCAGAACAATTGAAAAATAAATTAATTTTAGATTAAGAGTATGTATAAGTACTTTCGATACATTTATATGTGTTGGTCCTGATTTATAAAAATAAAAGGTTATGTTGTACATTATTTAATTTTTAAAATTATAAAAATTATAGAAATTAAAATTTATTTTATGAATATTTATCATGAAATTTCTAAGGTATATTATATATTATATATATATATATATATATATATATATTCAATATTAATTATATTAATTATAATAACAGTTTAAGTTTGAAATTTAGGCTCGTAAAAAAATTGAAACGAGAAAAGCTATTTACTAATACGCCTTTCATTTAAAGTAGACTGTAAATGTTTATTTTGTTTTGTTAGGGCACAAATTGCTTATGATTATGATGATGAAACAATTGGTTGAGGAAAGAAAGAGAGAGAGAGAGAGAGAGAGAGAATGAGAAGGAAATGAGCTCAAGTGAATTTAGAATACTCGGGTGCTAAGTTGAGACATATGCTTGTCAGCACAGTTTATATAATAATAAACTCCAAAGGGAGACTATATAACAAAACAGTGAGAGAACAAAATTAAACCTAAAACTTTTATTTAAAAACTGGAAACTTCTTTCTCTTCTCTAAACTTTTTTATGTATAATTCTAAAATAAAAACACAGCTGAAATTACTAAAAAGATTGTTTTCTTCCGTCGTAAGATTAAAAAAAAAAAAAAAAAAAAAAATAGGGAGCAGATTTCTTTTTCTCCCCCTTTTGGTTATTGTGGTTTTTTAAGACAAAACCGCAGAATACGAACGGAAACTAGATCCACCCTGTGTGTCTCTCTCTCCACAGTATCACCCCTTGCCTTGGCTTTGGCACGCAGACTTTGCACTTGCACTGAACTCCAGACAAGGTCGTGTATTGTGTCTGGTCACCACATGCTGGGACAACGTGGGAATAAAAACACTTTAATATTTCCCTCTTTTAATTTTTTTTTTCTTGTAATGTGTGAGAATTTAAAAGAAATGAAATATTTTTATGACTTTTGGATGCAATGATTATTTTTGCTAATTAGGAATGGTGATTAAAAACTTTTAATTGATTTTGTTAAATTTTATTGTATATTGAGAAATGATACAATAAAAGACACCTGTTTCTTAAAAAATTTAATTGCCTTATAAACATTTCTATACTATTCTCAATATTATTGATTTAATTGAAGAAATTGCTGGTGATTTAATATATTGTTTCAATAAGTAAAAATATATATAAATCAATACATGTTTTAAAGCATATAAAAAAAAAGTTGTTGTATTTTATATTGATTTCATTCGTCATACTTTATAAGTTACAATCATGGCACATAGAAAACAATTAACAAAAGGATAATACCAAATTGTAAGTTTAGCGTGTAAAGAGTATTATTATTTTGTTAACAAAGTGTCTAAAAGTCATGAATTACACTGTATATGCAAGTAGTCTGTGTGCTCATGGTGTTTAGGGCTAGAGGCTAAACTTTCCGGGTTCAAATGCGGCCAATAATATACACATAATAAGTGCAAAAGTTGCTGTATAAACATTTTAAGGTTTCACTAACGCTGTATAATATATTGTTTAAAACAGCCATATAACATAAAATATATAATACTCTATATAGGTATGTATATTATATAATATTCCTGTACAAGTATATGCATAAATTTTTAAAGTTCAAAAGTCGTTTCTATGTCACATATATATATATATATATAAATTAAATTATCTTTTCAATTTGATTTCAATGTTTTTGTTTCTTTTATAATATAATTGCTATAAATTAGGGTTAGTAATTATAATTTTAAAAATTTCAATATGCATATGGAAATAATTTTATTTGAAACTTATTGGATTAATAATATAATTTATTGCAATCATTATACAAAATAGTGATTTTTAAAAGAAAAAAAGTTATTTTAAATTTGTCTTATAGTTATATAAAATTTAAAAAGTGCGATACGCGTTTAATTTATCATTTTTGATTGTCTAATTATTTGGTAGAATTCTTAAAATTCTCAAAATGAATAAATATATTTTGCAACTGTTTTTGACATGACTCATTCTATTTTAGTTTGTCACATGCATGTTTCACTGTATTTTATAATAATTTGAAATATTCCTCCATAGCATGGGCATATTAGCACCACTAATTATATTTGAACACTATATAAGGTGCTTATTGCTAAAAATCGTTAGAGTAAAAAGTTAGGCTAAAGTATAAGCTTTCTACGATTTTCACAACATTATTATATGATTTTTTTGTATATATATAAAAAAAAATGTACAGCATATTTTTGAAGATGATTTATTAGAGGTATTAATAATTGTTTTGATTATTATATACTATTTGTAAATAGTAAATTTAAGCAAACATTTTTGCAAAATCGACAAACATTGATGGTATTTTTTTCAAATCAGGTTAAAGGGTATAAAAGGGTTATCAGAGTACCATTTAGTTAGTATGATCTAAATGGTTTAACCATTAAAATTATTTATAAGGGAAAAAAAAGCACTTTCATGGGTGATGTCGCAAGTGTCCAGGACCTTTATAGAAGAAAAAAAAAGTGAAAAATTCCCGTGTATATAAGAATGGGAGGAGCCGCGAGATGAGGTCGCGCCCTTAGTAGGCGTGTCCCTAACAGATCGCGATAACTTTAGCGAGGGTCGTCTTGAAGATGCTGCGTACGGATCCTTACACTTACAAACAAGAAATTGATCTCGTATTGAATTGAGGTTCACCAGGTGGCAGCACAGGCTGGGAATAAGGACTTATATATAAGAGTAGAATAAGTACTGCATGGATAAAATAATGCAAACAATCTTGATGAGCCGATACATAACTCAAAAGTCGCACGTGTTACGTGTATGACAGACAAGCAAGCTGAAGTTTAAGAAGATGACACTTCAACCCGACACACGAGATAAAATAGAAAAAAAAAAAAAAAAAAAAAAACTTTTTTACATTTTTTTTTCTCTCGTAAAAAAATGCCAACACATGCGTTGTCACATATGACTTGGATTTGCACATAAAATATTTCCGGATATTTCTCTCTCTATATATATTATATTCCCTTCTTTTATGTTTAAGGAAATGTCTAAATATGGAAATAACTAGAAGATTAGAATAAATTTTCAAAATATTTTACATAATTTTATATCTACATAGAATAAAAATATTAGAAATGTGAGTTTTAGTTTTTCTCACTGCATGTTTTAAGAAAATTTTGTTTTTTTTTTTCTTCTTTTTTAGGTGTGTGTTACTGTAATTTTAAATAATTACCCATAAAAATGTGAACGAGAGAGAGAGAGAGAAATTTTATAGTATGAATATTATAAAGCTTAAAGGGTTTTTTTCAGTAAACGAGAAAGAATATCTCTCACGTTTAGACAGTTGAGAGATTACAGTTTGTAGAGAGTAATTTATACCTCACCTTGGACTTCCGATAGTCTATTTTATACCGTCGGGTTGGTGCACTATATAACAAGTACCGAGGCCCTATAGCAACTTCAACCGCGGAGGCGAATACGCGACCCCGAACAACATACATCACTGGTCGCCTGATGGATTAACTGCCTGCCGGCTGAGCCCATATACTTGTATATATACCTCCTCTTTTACCTCCCATATACTTTTCTCACTCTTTTTTTCGTATAAACATGAAGAGATTTGCAAACAAATTCTACAGAAATTTAATACATTTTAGTAGTGCTGCTTTAAACTTCAAAAAACATTTTCCCATGTTAAAAAAAGAAAGAAAGCAAAAAGAATTTAAACTAAATTTGATATATAAAAGGATAATAAATTTGTTTTGTTTCATTGATTATATATATATATATATATATATATATATATCATACGTAGTACATACTTTATAATTGAATAATTAATAAGATAGAAGCATAAAACCATTTGTAAATAATTAAAGGTGGAACTAGTTAATGTCTTATAAATTTAAAACAACTGAAGGTAAAATGTGAAAAATAAGATTTTGAGTACATCAAATTATTCATGCATATATTTCAAATTTAATTAAATTTTAAAATCAATTAAATATACTTCAGTTCCAAATATTTTCTGTATGACTAATATAGATTGAGATACAGTCTATATATATATATATATATATATAAAAATAAGGATATAGAAAATAAATCTTAAATGGATACCATGGCTTGTTATTAACTTGCACACTCCCACCCTTCTTCTTCTACTGCCTTCTTTATTTATTGAAAGTGTAAATCAAAGAGCACTAAAACGGCAAAAAAAAAAAAAAAAAAAAAAACTTCTTTGTCTCAGATATATACCTCCCACAAAATTCAATAAACTCGTACGATTTTTTTTCTGTTATATTTTATTCATTTAATCCCATTTCAATAGAATCTTTTGTATCCACACCTCATTGCTTTTTGAGCAGTGTTTGTATTAGCTACTTTTTTTTTATTCACACCAAAACTTTGTGTAAAAAACGGAATTAAATTTTCGTTTTTTTTTTTATTATTTCTTTTTCTATTCTCTCTCTTTTTTTTTTTTTTTTTTAGGTTTATTCACTGACAATCAAAAGTTGTGGGTGCTATCACTGTAAAGAACACTCGCTCCAAAGTCTACAACTAACAGAGAGTTTTTAGTAATCCGATTAGTAGAAAGAGAGATGAATGTAACCAAAAGCCTTTGCTATATGCTTTTCCATCATTGGTATCTCTTATATTCAACACCCTATATACATAGAGCATAATATATTTCTTTTCTCTTTTCTTAAAACCGCGACAAGAATAACAAAAAACACAAGTTTTTATTCATTTTGTTATAAGACGTTTGAACTTCTAAGAAAAAATAATAATAAAAAGAAATGAATTATAATTTTAAAATTGAAAAGAGTTTTAATGAAGAATTAATTTAAAGTTTTATCTTCAATAAGAATATTTAAAAAAAGCAAAAGAATACATTAGAAAAGGTTTTTGCTGAAAAAAAAAAATTTAATTGAACAAGTAAAATGTTAATTTTAGTTTTTAATTAAATTTATATTTGTATTTAAACGTGATGGAAATAAAAATGTGATTACTTTTACTTGTTTCATCTTTGCTTCTTATATTTTATATTACTGACACATTTACTTTTTTTTTTTTTTTTTTTTTTTTTTTTTTTTTTTTGTACTTTCTTATTTATACGCATCATTGAGGACATTTCCAATGTCATTTCCGTATTTGAGATAAAAAAAAACTAGAAAATATAATATACCTGTGAAAAAAAAAACTGCAGGGGCAAGATAGGCAACCAGTTGGTCATTTCTGTCAAGCAGGTTGCATATCAATTAGGACACATGGTAAAAAATTTATGATAGAAAAAAAAAAATACTTATTTTATCATATTATATTGTTTGGTACATTTTTGTGATTTTGTAATGTACTCTTGAGATGAGCTGTCAATCAACCAGGAGAAGAGGAAAACATATTCTACTGCCTTGAATTGGAAGTACTCTAGGGGGAGAGGGAGGGGATGGGAGATGAATATTGCTCTCTTTCCTGGCAATCATTTTTTCCATGATAAGTTTTTCAGCCTTCTCATCCCGATCTTATGCCCAGTCTCTCTCTCTCTCTCTCTCTCTCTCTCTCTCTCTCTCTCTCTCTCTCTCTCTCTCTCTCTCTCTCTCTCTCTCTCTCTCTCTCTCTCTCTCTCTCTCTCTCTCTCTCTCTCTCTCTCTCTCTCTCTCTTCTGAAAGCTTTTACCACAACGTGAAGTAGGTTTTTCTTCCTCCTCTATCCATATAAACTCTCCACTTTTTTCTCTTCCAAACGCTACAGCAATTTTTTTTATCATCCCTCCATATAAAAGTAAAATATGACTTGTTTGTGTCATTGAGGGTAGCAAAGTATGGAAAATTATTATTCATTGAAAGATTTTCAGTATATTGATTACACGTATATTTTAAATTTCTTTGTAACAAGGAATTCATTTCCCTTGCTACGACATAATATACACAAGCTGTAAGATATATATATATATATAAAATTTTGATATACTTTCAGAAGCCAATATTTTATCAAGAGTAGTTGATTTTTTTTTTAATCTATGATAAGTTTTAAGTATTTAACATGCAACACACTGTATTTTCATTGTATATGTATACTGTATAATATGTGTTGATGTATTTAACAATTGAAATCCACACATTGAATAAAAATGTATGTACAGTATTGAAAAGAAAAGAAATCTGATGTAAAAGCTTGAATAAATATTATTATATGAATAAAAATTCATTTACTATAAAAGCACTTTAGTGTATAATACGTTTGAAATATTTGATTATATTATATATTTTTTTCTCTCCCTTTTCTTATATTAAAATGTTTCATATATACATCGTTAGAATTCATCACCACATTTACACTCTCGTTTTTTTAGTATAATATTATATAAAAGTAAGTGTTTGGTGGTATATATACCATTTTAGAGTGGATTTATTGAAATGTTATGTGGAGAGAGAGAGAGAGAGAGAGAAGAGAGAGAGAGAGAGAGAGAGAGAGAGAGAGAGAGAGAGAGAGAGAGAGAGAGAGAGAGAGAGAGAGAGAGAGAGAGAGAGAGAAATGCAGCCAAAACGTTTTCCATGAGAATAGTTATTTGTATGACCGCGAAAAGTTTAAGCGAATGTATAAGGGAATAAGAAAAAAAGTAGAAAGAAGGAGGGTGGAGAGGTATATGGTGTGACATGAAGGCGGTATAACTTAAGTTAAAAAAAAAGTCAGTATAACTCTCACGAGAGCTTTTTCTTTAACTAAAATCCCAAGAGATTGGAAAGTAGCTTGCCTATGCGTGTCACTGCTTCCCCTTACTGACTTTAGTATAGCGAGAAAACGAATGAACCAACTATAGCTTGCTTCGTCTTTTTTATTCTCATAAGTATATCGCTCCATACTAAAAAAAAAAAAAAAAAAAAAAAAAAGAAGAAGAAGAAGAAGAAGATATTTTATCTTGCGTTTTTTTGTTTCACTTTTATCAACGTTTTGGTACATTTTTGTGATCGAAGTTCATTGTTAAGTGAAAGTCAAATCTCTAAATAAAACATGTAAAATCAGACAATATATAACTTTTTTAGAGGTTTCTATTCAATATAATAATTATATATGTAATATGTAATGTAATATGTAAAAGTGCTTGAAACGAGAGAGAGAGAGAGAGAGTTTTTTTTTTTTTTTTTTTTTTTTTTTTTTTTTTGGTTTTAAAAAAGAAAGTAAGAAACATATAAAACATGAGAGTTTTGGCAATTTTAGTGTGCCTGGGTTTTTCATCGATCTTTTTTGCGTGGGTGACTTTCAGGTCGCCGTACAGTAGTTTGAACAAATGACTGCAGTCAACAATTCACCCAGCCCGCAATAGTAGAATGCAAGAGCAACAAATCGAGCGAACTGGAATTTAGAAAGAAAACGAATCTAATAAACTATGACTTCTTTTACTATACAGTATAAGGGGGAACTAAAATAGTAAAAAGGATAGGAATTTTTTATATGATCATTTCCTACATTCGTTTTTTTTTTTTTTTTTTTTTTTTTTTTTGAAAAATAAATAAATCAAAGTGAAGTTTTTTCGTATTTTAGAAATAAAACTCTAATTTAAGACACACTATTTGACATTTTTTTATTTACTGTGATTACACTTTTACTACGTAAACTTAACTTTTGACGTTGTTTTATAATAATATTTTATTAAAAAATAAGTATCATTATATATATATAGAAGGGGTGTATGTATGATATCTTTAGTTTTCTCTTCATCAAATTTTCTTTTGTCCTTCATACATAACATTAAAATTTACTGTAAAGAACTAACAAAGTAAAAATTAACAAATTGGATCAATATTAATTTAGAAAATGAAATAAAAGTTATATATTATATATATATATATATATATATATATATATATATATATAATATAAGACATTTTGATTTATATCTTTTATTCTATTAAAACAGACACGTAATGTTTTATTTGTATAAAGATATGATGAGTTTCATCATAATAGCATAAGTCATAATGCTGATTAAATTAGTTATCCCTTTTCTGTTATAATACCTTATTCTTTTATTTTCTGTTCAATATTTTCAACCCCCTTCCTTTTCTATTATGTAAGGCAATCATAATTTAACGCGGTTGCATCTGTGCAATCACAATTATTATTTACTCAACTTCCATATAAAGCCATCTGTGGTATCACTTACTGTAAATTTTGCATTGCTCTCAATATTATACATTATATATAATATAGTCTCTATATAGTATAATGATTCATTAATATAATACGTATAGTTTTTTTTTTTTTTTTTTGTAATTTATATATATTTTTACAATGAATATATACCAATAAATATATATTTTTATATTGTTAAAAACTCAATAGTCATCATATATAAAAATGTCCATTGGGAATAATATAAAAGATAGGAATAAAAAAAATGGGTTATAAAATTTCATATTTATATATAATATTTCAGTATAACATTTAATAGAAAAAGGGGAGATATGGAAGTTGAGTTGGAAAAGAGTTGAGGTATCTCATGTTGTTTATCATTATGTTTTTTTATTAACTCAATCGCATATAAAGTAAACGCTATCGCACACCTTTATATAGAAAATGAAAAAAGAAATTATGTTCTTTTGTGGTATTTTAGAATAAAGGGTTATATAAATTTTACATTGGAGTAAAAATTTAGTTATGCACAAAATATTTTGGAACATAAAAAGTGGGGTAAATATTTTATTATAAGGATTCCTAAAAATTATGAGAGAGAGAGAGAGAGAGAGAGAGAGAGAGAGAGAGAGAGAGAGAGAGAGAAACAGAGGGAAAATTATTTTAACTCTGATGTTAGCATATGTAATAATATTTCCCTATTCTTTTTAGTGTATGTAGAAATACGAAAGAGAGAGAGAGAGAGAGAGAGAGAGAGAGAGAGAGAGAGAGTATAACGCTTTAACGACATAGTGTTGTATGCAAATGAGTTCTAATTATGGGTAATAGCCATAGTAGAGAAACGTCGCGTCGGATGGTCGTTATGGCCCTAACACTATGACTGTATGTATATATGTGCATGTGTATTGTATTATAGTCATACTATGGTATGGTATGGTGGTGCCTTAGGCTTGTTCTACTGAGAGAGAGAGCGAGAGAGAGAGAGAGAAAGAGAGAATACCAGATTAAATTTTAACCCACTCTCATATAATACTGCACAATAAAGCTCGCGTTGGAGTCTCTCTCTCTCTCTCTCTCCATATTATATTCTTGCTTACTCACGCATCAACAATCACGCCAAGCTTTGCCTACAATATTCTCAACCCCTTATACAGTACATACATGTGTGTGTTCTGTATTATTATACATGTATATATATTGAGTATTATGTAGAACTACGTCATGCCAATTACCTTTTAAATCTCTCTCTCTCTTTTGTTCTATAATTTGTATTATATCAATTTTTTATATGACTAATTTGTATAAAGTAACATTATCGTGAGCTTCATTATGTTTCTAAAAATAATGTTTGTATATTGTGATTTTTTTTTTTTTTTTTTTTTTTTTTTTTTACAATAAAAAGTAAATATACTAGAAATTATCATTTTAATCATTTTGTGAAAATTAAATATGCTATATACTTTATAAAAAAACTAAATCTTTAACTAAACTGCAAAATTTGTGCGCTTGTTAATTGAATCAATTTTAAGCAGATATAAAATATAACAGTAACATATACACATTAAAGAAAGCTTGAATAATTTAATACTCAACAGAGTGATTTTTAATAATACGATTTTTCATGAACTTCATGATCCAATGCACACTAAAGTATATACGTACAACCCCCCCCCCCTCCCATACTATATGATACAGTATACGATATGAGGCTATTTTTTTTATAGTGACTGATTTTTTTTAAACTAATATATATATTTTTTTAAATGCGGTCAAAATAAATCGAGATTATTTAAAAAAAATTCTATTTAAGTTAGTCAAAACTTTATATGAACATAAGATTGTGACATGTTAAAATAGAATTTTCATACACATGAGTAAATTTGAATAAAGAACAAAACATTAGACGCCATAATCGAGTAAAACTTGAGCCAAACTACTTTAACATATAAGATAAGAATGTATAGTTATATAAGTATTTTCCCTTCAAAGTATCAAGGGTAGAGTATTCAAATTGTATATAAATGAATGACTTCTCTAAACAAATAAAATATTATTTTTTCATGTTTATAAAATATTTTACTTTTAATTTAAAATAAAAATTGAAAACTTTTTTTTTAAATGCCAAAATATTTACTTTATCCTCAGTTGACTATATACATATACTTACAAATTCTGTTTCTAAAAGCCAAGTAAATATTACACTTTTTTTTTTTTTTTTTTTTAACTTACGAATTATTCTCTTTGCAATAATAAAAGAATAACGCTTATGTATTTTACAGTCATTGGTTATAGTCAATTTTGTAAATTATCAACCGATAAATTGTGCTTTTTACATTATTTGAATCATTTAAAACTCCCTATTATAGGAGATGTTACATAAACTATAAAACTGTTGCTTTATAGCTCATTATAAGGCAAGAGTGAAGGGAAACAATTATTTTTATAATCTAATTTTGTATGATGATTGTGTGTTTTTCAAACACTACTATACTGTATTGAATATATTTGGAAATACTTTAGAAAACAACACATAAAATAAACATGATATTGATAAACCGACCAGGTTATACTGCTTTTTACTCTCCCGTGCACATAATATCGTATCATCATACATACTTTATGTATAGGTTAAATTATAATTAATATCATTGAAAAGCTATATGCAAATAAAATTATTATAAACTTTTTCTCTAATATTCTTTATTTTTCCTATAATTATAAATAAACTAATACATATTTTACCTATATTTAATTATTTACTTTTCCTTCAGATTAATATGTCATTTTCATTTTTTTTTTATAGTTGACTGGCTAGATCAATAATTTATAAATTAAATAAATATATGATGTATTAAATGTATTTACATATTTTTATATGAATTAGCTCAAATTTAAATATAATATGAGTTCAAATCCATGCGTATAATATAACTCATCAAATTTTAATGTGTTTAAATATATAATACTCTGCATAGCATTATAAAATTAAAATATTGATATTATATATATATATATATATATATATATATATATATATATATATATATATATATATATATATATATATATAATTCAATTTGAGTAAAACATACTTCACCATTGAGTAAATAAAAATGAAACTTAAATATATATTTTTCTACAAAAAAATAATAATAATAATAAATAAATAAAAAGAACTCAAAATTGACGCAAACTTTTAACACAAAAGATATCTCGCAATTTGAAATGAATTGAAACTCATTTTAATTATATTTTTATATACAGTATAATTTTTTATCACACTCCAATGTTAATAGCATTATTTTATACGTTTTTTTAACAATGCTGATTCTCTCTCTCTCTCTCTCTCTCTCTCTCTCGCTCTCTTTATTATTATATCAGTATCCATCAGTAAATGAGATTTTCAAAATGAATAGAACTTTTTTTTTTTTTTTTTTTTTT
>OX439131.1:25208402-25303402 GCA_949318235.1 Ecdyonurus torrentis
TGTGTGTAAAATAATGTGTATATTATATATATCAAATTGACTAATTATTATTATTTTTTGTATCTATATATATTATAATTGTCATGGGAGTCATTGATATTTTAAAATCTCAGGCTTATAATTGTATAAAGTAACTTGGATCACCTGCTTTAATTGTAATTTATTGCGTTTTTTATTTTTTATTTTTTTTATTTTTATAAAATTTGATTTATTTCAATATTCTACTTTTTTGCATTCCTTAACTTTTTTTTTCCGTATTTTAATTGTTTGTACATTTATAATTATAAAATTTATTTTCTTGGTATCATTTATTAGAATTATTAACTTTGTATAAAGTAAAAATAGAAATGACTGCATGGCATTCCCTTCTTGAGTTTTACATTTTCCCCTATGATCGACGTTTGCATTGTATAAGATTGTCATGATATTATTCCTCAATACGCATACGTTACGTATAGAGAGTCACATTTAAAATGTTACATATCAGATAATTGTATGCCTACACATATATTTTCAAATATTATATTATTATATATTGAACATAATATCTTATAATACAACAAAAGAAAACTGTTTTACATTATTATATAAGCTATATGGATATTATATAAGATGAAACGATATGCGAATATTTTGAATTAAATACGTCAAAAAATTGAGAAGTGAAAGAAAAAAAAAAAAAAAAAAAAGATTAGGGTATAATGTGTGGTTGTGTGTTTTTGTGTCTCCTGTATATATGCAAGCTTATACAATAAGAGAGAAACATTTCGTTCTCCCATCCATCTCATGTGAGATTGGATTGTCGGTGATGTATTTATTGATGATGCCGACATAACAATAGACCTTACGCATGCAAACTCATACATGATCGGATAAAAAAATGACGGATGAGAGACAGCTGTGTTGGGTGATGAAAATAAAAATTGTAATCGTTCTATAAGATATTTATAATAACTTTTTTTTTCCTTAAAGCCTTTTCTCTCTCTCTCTCTCTCTCTCTCTCTCTCTCTCTCTCTCTCTCTCTCTCTCTTATATAATAAGATTAACAGTCTCAGATGTGTGTGTGAAAAAGTATAAAATATTTTTATATAATTAAATTCCAATCATCATCGATCATACGATATAATTTTATTTTGATGAAAAGAAATAACTTTAAAGTTTATAACGCATTGTTACAATGTTTATTTTTAAATTCAATAATTGATTCTATTTTATTTTTTAGTCACAGATTAAAATTATTGAATTATCTATATTTCCGTTGTGTAAAATAATAATAATATTGAAATTTAGAGAATACTTTAAATTTAATGATAATAATAACAAAAATTACTATAACAAAATTGAACGATTATTCTTTATGAAAAAAAAAAGTATAGGATATGATAGATTAATAATATTTTACTGTACAATTATACAAATATATAAAACAGATTTGGTATTCATTGGAAATGTTAAAAAAAAATGTCCAGGACCACAATGAAGAGGTGAGATGAGAATACAAGCTACATATTTATTTTTCTAAAAATGATAAATTATTAGTATATTTATATTATAAGCAATTTCAAGAAATAGCAGCTGTTTTTCTATACTCCTATATATAATACAACATTTGCAATTCAAAAATATTATAATTATATAATATTTTAAATATTCAAAATATTTTATCACAATGAAAAAAAAATGTCAATTCATCAATATTATAAAGTTTGATTTTCCCATGTCTCCTGTAGAGAGATGGTGTGAAAGAACTAAAGAATACCCGCTGCGATCTCTTTCTGATGTTCAATTTTAAGTGTCAGGTCCACCTTTCAAGGTCAAGAAGCTTTGATTTACGAGAGTTTGCATGAAAGAGCTTTGTCAATTATATTATATACCTCATTGGTTTATACATTGTGTCGGCTCTCATATATATATATATATATATATATATATATATATATATATATATATATATATATATATATATATATTTGTGATTAATGAAACTTATTACGTTCAATCTTATAGACCCAGACGTTTCTCTTTAGGTCCAGGGTTAATTTGAAGAGCTATACCATGGTACTTTGATGAGGTCCATCATGTATATAAGTATATTTTTTATTATTATAATAAATTCTCCCACTGAACTTTTTTTCTGTTCTCAACGCAGCATGTTTATAGACTCTTTGAAAAGAAAAATGTTTAACAACAATATATATATATATATTAAAGTTTATTATTATTACTTTCGCCTCTAGGCTAATTGAATTAATAAATGAGATTGATAAAATTAATAATTTAATATTATATATAATATATTTTTTTTGTCCAATATATACTAATAATATTCATTATCTTTATATGGCTATACTTCATGATTACATTCTCTTCAATTATAACACTTGAGTAGGTGAGAAATTTAAGTCGTTATTATTATTTTTTACTATGAAGTGTTTGATAATTAATTGGTTATAATTAAAATGAAATATTGTTATTAAGTTAATTTGTTTGCTCATTTTTATCTGATTTACAATTTTTTTTAATTAGATTAATGAAAGTAATAAATAATATAGTAAAAACTATTTAACATTTTGGAAATGTTTTAACTCATTTGTTATATTATAAAATATTTTGAGAGAGAAAAAAACACACAGGACTTTATATATTTTTATTGTATTACTTGAAATATTAAATATATTATACGTGTTTTAAAAAGCTACACTCAAAAAAATGGTGTATTATGTACTTCAATTACGAATGTTATTTGAGATAAACACTTTTGAGTTATTATGAGCAGCTAAAATAATACATTTTTTTGTTGTAAATTATTATCAATAGCTAATTGTTTTGAGTCGTTTTCAGTTTTTAGGAGCTATTTTAAGTTAAACTAACTAAGCTAAGCTATTGTTAATAATTTGTTAAAATGCATTATTTTAGCTATAAAAGTGTTTATATCTCAAATAAGTTAGGATTTGTAACTGAAGTAATGCACCTTTTTTTTTGAGTGTACATATATAATGTCATTTCCATAAAGTTATTTTAATGATTTACTAAATGTGAAATCAAAATTGTGTTGAATTCGATCCCTTATTTTGCTATAAGCAATACTGATTCATTATAAATCTCTTTCGTATAATATTATACATTGCATATTGATATGTACGTAATTCCAATTGTTTTAATTAGTGACTGAAATGTTATTGAAATCGGATCTCAAAGTCTGGTACAATTTATATTCTACATATATATACAATATGGTCAAAATGTATATAACTTGACAAATGATAGGTAGGCGGTGGGGGTCGAGTTATACTCCCATCCTCCCTATATATATTTTATACCTCTGGACAGCAGAGTATAGTATTAATAACCTCATCTCTCGCTATATAGCTCTGCATTCCTACCCTGATTGCGGTGGACCAGTTAATTATTCATCTTTAGACAAGTACGTGAAGTTTAGTTAGAGATATAACCTACTGCTTTATACGAAATATTGTATATTATTATTATTATTATAACATCCTGATACCAACTCAAAACGTAATATAGTATCCAATAACTTACAAATTTAGTGATTAATTATTATATGTAGTGATAAAGCTGACGTAATTATTCAAATTGTATACTCTGTGTTTAACTTTTCTATATTGTATACATTTTTTTTACTCTATTTTTAAATTAAATACAGTATACTCATAAAACTTAAATTATAATGTAAAAAGTACGATGAACTTTTTTTTTTTTTTTTTTTTTTGTATTCTCTATGATAATAGCAATTCCTTAAAATTTATTGTCCAAAACTATACAAAAATATTCAGAATACTTTTCAATTATAGAAATTACAAAACATACGCAATGATTATAGAAACTTGGCATTGCATTATACACAATAAGAAATAAGATTATGTTTTCAAAAGATATTATATGAAATGTATGTTGGAATCAAGAAAGAGAAAAAACACATTTTTTTTTTCAAAAATATAACGTTCCTTTTCAAATCAATATTTATCAGATTTACGTATAACGTGTTGTGTTTTTTGTCGTATTTTTGACATAGTTATGATCTCTGACAGACACGCACATCCCCTGGCCATAAAGTACAAAGGGTGGTGGCTAAGAGCACCACGCAAATGAAATTACGTTAAGTGCTTACGATAATATGACTACAGAAAAAAAAAATTGTCGTTCCACCAGCTTTTCACTTTTATAATATACAAACCATCATGTGGATAACGTTTTACATGAAATTATGTGCAAAGTGCATGTAGATAGCATGTGATTATATATAAGCCACGATGCAACACTAAAATTAAATGGAGATGAGCAGATAAAAAAAAGCAGTTAAAACACCAGAAAAATATAATCCGTAAGCCAAAATTTCAATAAATAACATTTATCCATAAATTCTTAATTTAAGTCAGAATATATAAAAAGTATAACTATATTTTTCAGCTTTAAAGTGGTATTTTTGAAATATTCAATACGTTTTCTCACTCTGTTATAATATTATTATATAGGGGTTATGGACGGAAATTAATATTTTTAACACGTAAAGCTTTCTAATTAAATACGATTTATTTAATATCAAAAGTTTATTCAAAGATATATATTATTTGAAAAGAAGGTAATTTAATTTAATTTCAGTTTATTAATCCTATTAAAGTATTTTATATCGTTTATGTATAGAGATTCTACACATTTTTATATAGGAGCAGGGGAGAAATTTAGATTGGCTTGCGGCATAATACAATGAGAACGTACATATATATTTTATTTATGTTTTGTTTTTACCGTGCAGGCTTTGACGTGGTGACAGTGGAATTTCATTACAAACTTTCCGTGCATGTAGAAAATTTATGTCCATTGGAAGGGATGCTTTTTTGCCTTGCTCATTTTAACCCCCTCTGGCATTTTTAGACCCATAGGGCAGCTCACATTTTATTCTGTGCTATACACATATACAGTCTATACGCACAACACATCCATAAACATGTATGTGATTATATCATGACGTTTCAATTATTTTTCAAATCCATTTGAAACCACTATACCATCAAAATAATGCAAAAAAGAGGGAAATTTAACGCATGTATAATTTTTTTTTTTTTTTTTTTTTTGCTGAAAATTTGTAATTTAATTTTAAAAATTAGAATTGCTTTTTTGAATAAAATGTTTTAATTACTGTACTTACATTATTTTCTTCTTTTTTTGCAAATTATTTATTAAATCAGAATTTTTTATTAATATCAAATTTTTTTTTTTTTTTTTGTTTTTTGCCTTAAATTTATACATTATACTTAGCTAATAAACTTTCAGAAATGCGTTAATATATTTAAAAATCATAACTATGAAGGTCATGTTATCATATCAATCTAACAACAAAAATAAATATAAAAAAATTCAAGATTTACACGCAGTTATTTTAAAAAAAGTTTAAAGATTTAGCTTATGATAATATTAGGGTGACTGAATAATAAAAACTAAAATCATATTCCGTGAAATAACTTAATTATAATTTTTTTTATAAGGCATTTTTGAAAAATGAGCGTGTAAAAATAAGCAAGAAAATTGATGGTGTTGCATCTCTGCTGATGTAACTTATTATCACAATCGAAAAAGGTCACTATAGAATGCGTGTTTATAAAATAAGATTATGTTCCTAAAAAACAAAACAAAAAACTTTTTTTTTTATATAAAGTTCAAGAGGCATATAACTATTATTTCCAGTTGGATGCGTACATATATATATATAGCAGTCATAAGAAAATCTATATTTGATGAAGAAAAGTCAAAAACTTGGCGTGTAATGCGTGCGGTCGCGTGAAATTGACTGTTTTTTTGGCTCACCACTCAAAACGAAAAAGGCCAAAACAACGATACCATGCTTAGTTGTTTTTTTTAAGTTACAATCAAATATATAAAAAAAAGGTCATGACATTTTCAGGTGATATTATAAATCTTTTATCAGGTCGTATGTTCATATCAAAAGTTCATATTTATTTGTGGATAAAGGTCCAACAAAAGTTTCCGCTATATGTATTCATTTTTTAACGTATATACGTATATGGTCATGTGTATACATGTGTGTATTTATATATATATATATATATATATATATATATATATATATATATATATATGTGCACGGTATACAAAGTAAAAACTACATATATGTATGTGTATATTTTCCATTAATGGTACCGATTCCTTTTTGATCTTTTTAGCATGAATACATCTGTCTGGTATAAGAATAAAAAGTCTGCTGATTATTTCCTATAAAGATTCTTTTGTCAAACTTCTTTGAAAATGTAACAAAGCAAAAAAAGAATTCAATCAAACTTGGACATAGACTGACCCAAAGCATTTTTACTTTCATTGATATGACACGTCAATTTTTACGTAAAAAAAAAATATATCATTTAGTTTTAAATTTGTAAAGTGTAAAATGATTAAGATTGATTACATGTATCATGATCAGATATATATTAATTATGTTTATTCTTGTTCTGTATATATGCAGTTTTTTCAGTAACTTTTTTACATTATTATTAAAAAGTCGGTGTTTTAATATATGTCTATCTATATTATGTATATAAAAGTATACGCCTTAAGATATAAGCATCTTATAAGAAAGTCATATAAGATTCTTTTCTTTTGAAAGAAGAAGTATATGAAAAAAAAAAAATGTAAAGATTACTTTGACCAAAAGAATAAAGAAATTCATCTTTTCAGGATGATGAAACTTTGAGCCGTCATATAAAATAGTGTCACCCTTATATCTTTTGTCTCCTTATATATATATATAGGAAGAAAAAAAAGAAAGAAAAATGTAGCTCAAAGGCATTAAAAGCTTATATAAAAAAAAATATGATAAAATTTTACAATAGAATAGTTTACAACAATGTATGATAAAATATAACAAATTTGTCAATTGCAACATATAGGGTGGATGTGGATGTATTACAAAACTCACAAAATAATTACGAATTTCATTTTTGTTTTTATTTGATGAGAGGGCTATTAGTGTTGAAATAATTTGTACACGGTTTTGGTCATGGTTGACAGATGCGTAACTGTTCTCTCTCTCTCTCTCTCTCTCTCTCTCTCTCTCTCTCTCTCTCTCTCTCTCTCTCTCTCTACTCTCCCTATATTCAATTCAATACTGACCATCAATACTCACAGCGTAGTTATAGTGCAAATAATGTCAGGCAGGCAGCAAAAGCTATATAATATATAGCAAAAGGGTATTTATTACCACTGCACGATCCATTACATGCCCCAGCAATCATGACTTGTGTTCTCTCTGCAATGCTATGTTGTGCTACTGCTGCTGCTGCTGTCGCTACCAATTATATAGTAAATCCAACCACCCACATACCCATTGCCGTTGTATTCATGACAACTTTGTATATATGTAATGTAACCAACTATATTCATTTATATAGAGGAAAACTTACAATCTTGTTTTCTTTTACAATATACAAAATTAAATGTTTAATGTTAAATATGCATATAGTTTTCAAAGTCACAATGTATTGTTTCATACAACATTTAAAAAAAATATCATTTAAAAAAATAAAAACATAATAAATTAAATGTAATAGTAATAATAAACTTCCTATCATGGAATTAATGGTAAATATTGGAAGGATATTTCGATGACAGCGCAAGAAAATAATCTAAAAATAGTTTTATATTTAAAATGTACGTATCTATATAGTCTATTCTATAGATGCACAACGCGATTCACTTTTACCCATAGCTTTTATTTCATTTTTATCTGTGATATATGTTCTGATATATATATATAAAAAAAAAAAAAAAAAAAAGAGCCTTATTATTGTTAATATTAATCACTTTACAATACATTTCGAATACATAAGAAAAAAATTAAGACATTTAGTATATCATGTCATATCAAATGTTTGATCAACTCTTAGGGCTGTCATGCCCTCACAACGCCTTAATAAAGTTTATTATTATTAGTAAATTATGATATGATATTGATGTACACAATACACATAGCACTATATCATGATGAGAAATTACGTTGTTATATATGAAAAGACGCACAGAAGCAAAGTATAATAAAGTGTCATATAAGATTGCAGTGAGCATAGAAAATAGCAACGCGAGTATAATACGATTACGTGCGAGGGCGGGAGATACAACACAGAGTATAAAACTCATGGTCCAGCTGTTTCACACAACAATAGAGACAGCTAGAGTACTATTATATAGTATACTGTAATATACGTATGTATGTACGTATATATCCATTCGCTTCAATGCACCGTACACATATTGTCATCACCCAACACAACTTTTATGTCCCATCATATGTATTATATCGCAATATCAGTTCAATGTAGCTCAAAAATTTTATTACTTTTTATTTGACGTTATTATTATTATTATTACTTTGTAATTGTTTATTACGCTGATCGTTATTATTATTGTGAAATGAAATTTCTATAATATTTTATACGTAAAATAACGTTATAGAATTGTTACAAGCTATACCGAAATGAAGTTTAAAGTAATAGTTTAATATAGTTATATACATAATGCATTAGTATAATATAGATTTAAAAAATATCAGTATTTTTTTAAATTATATATAATGCTAACATTCTTTTGAATTATGTAATTTATATATTTTTAATTCTGTCTCAAATTTTCTTTATAAAATTAAGTAGCATTTTTTATTGTTTATTGCACTAAAAATTAGAGATTAATTATAGAATTAAAGTTCATGTTTTATACTCGTATCATGTATAGTATAATAATGTCAACTAAATCTATCAGGATAAAAGCTATATGTAGGATTAAGAGGTCACAGTGTGTGTGTAACAATGTTTGCCACAAATCAACCTCTCCCCCTCCTCACTCCCACAATTTCAATAGCATTATTTGAACCTCATGTCATCAGTAAAACATTTCAAGATCGAAACTGATGTATATAATATGTATGTATACAGTGTTTGTAAATATGTATAATGTGTATGATACGGGAGTATATATATATATATATATATATATATATATATATATATATATATATATATATATATATATATATATATATATATATATATATATATATATATATATATATATATATATATATATACATAACTATAAAACAAACAAGTGAAGCAAGCCGTAACAAATACGCAATGTTGCTTTATTATCGTGGCCAATTATCACAAATCACCGTGATACTATATACATATATCTATCTATATAACCATTATTGTCATTGCACATACCATACGATTGAAATTATATTCTCTTCTATATTATACTCTCTCCAGTAATTGATATTGCGAATTATTTGCATGAATACATAATTTTGTAGCTGTCAGGCAACCATTATTATTATTATTATACTACATATCAATAAAATGCTTTTATATATACATATACATGGATGTAGCAATTATTATATAGAGAAAAGAGCGTTAAAATTCACATATACATATCGATCATTGACATATTCAAATGAATAATATTAGAGATTAATAAATTGGAAAATGTTACCGCACGCGGATGAAAAAAAAGTAGGTAATCATTATTCTCTCTCTCTCTCTCTCTCTCTCTCTCTCTCTCTCTCTCTCTCTCTCTCTCTCTCTCCCTTTTTTTATGTATAAAAGCTTCAAATTCATAAAAAAAATGTATAAAAATGTTCATTTTCATCATGATATTTATCATGTTTTTATTTTTACAGTATCAAATAAAATAAAAAAGAGAGTATTTAAATAATATTTCATTTGATTCATTTGTATAAATTTACTGAATGTATAGTTAATATTATATCAATATTACTCTCTTTTCCTCCAACCAATTTTTTTATTTTTAAATACACACAGCACCTGTTTGTATAGCAGCAAATATTGTTGCTATTTTAATATTTAAATGTTTATAAATTTTTAGTCATTTTATAAAAGTAAATTGGAAAAAATAAATATTAATTTTGATATTATACAGTTGATACTAATAATGTTTGCTGATTGCCTATACATTTTTATGTATACATATATGCCGTATAAACGTTGATATTTTTTCTTTCAAATATCAAATATTGTTTACTCTTATATTTTTTTAAAAACTATTTAATTACGAGACGTGTTACTTATTAATATATTTTATTACTTTAAAAAGAAACGTGATTTATTAAATTTTTCTTCTTCCCTTCCTTATACAAACTCAGGCTTACAATTAACGAAAGTATTGCAATTACATTGTTAGCAACAATAATAAGGATGTTTTTGCTGAAAATTGTAATAGCAATTCGTTGAAAAGGGAGACGAGACGATCAAGTGTCCTTTTAGGAAAGTGTCGCATCCTCATATATAAGAAAGTTTCCTACACTTTGTTGTTGTTTTAAAATTAATGTGCAATTTAAACCAAAAAATTTGCTGATTTTCCAAAAAAAAAAAATAATAATAAATAAATAAAAATTGTCCTATTGCTATTCATTGCTCCAGTATGGTGTCAAAGCGAAACTTTTTTTTTTTTTTTTTTGCATATTATACTTGCGGATAAAATAACTTTAAATATGAAAAGTATATAAATATATAAAAATTAGGAGGGAGGGGATGTTCCAATGAAAAATTTTGAATACCGAATTTATAAATTGTTACTCTCCTAACTCCCCATGTTAATTTCAATAATATTTATCCACCTACCTTATTTGACACTGGGCCCCGGATGTTTAATTACAAATAGGTAACCTTTTGAATTTGAAATATGCGAACCTATACTATAATGACTATAATACTCTAAATATTTAGGCTTAATATTGAAATAATTTTAGCAAAAACATTTTATGACAAAAATTCTCATTGTATCTTACCCCTATATATTTACATTTCATTACAGATGAAAAAATTTAAATAATAAATATTTTGCTCATTTAAAAATATATTAAATAATACCTGCAAGAATGCTAATTATTAACACCTTTATATAAAACCACACTTTATTGAAAATAAAAGACCCTCTTTCATTTATATCTCTTTATATATATAACAGTAATCTTCTAATATTAAATTTTAATACTTTTATTTAAATTTATTCAACTGATTATTAATTTAGATTGGTGTGAAAAAATGAAATCAAGCATAATGTGACACAATTGATACTTGTAAGTTTTTGTTTAATATTATATAATAGGGTAAAATGATGAATAATGTAAAGTGTTAAAGTAAAGTCAGGTATATAAGTCCTGAAGTATACTTTTTTTAAGGCCAACCGAGCGACACTAAAACCCTTTTAATCCCGTCTATAACATCATTTCTCTCTCTCTCTTTCTCTCTCTCTCTCTCTCACTTAGCACCCTGCTATAACTAATATGCTACTTCATGTACTGCACGTTATCCTATACACTGTACTACACGCTGAGCTTACACCCTTCTAAACCTCAATGTAAAATTAATACTGCCTTAATGCACACTGTCATATATATAGAATATATAGAAAAAAAAAGTTAATTTTAAAATCCAGCTTTAATGCTTTATAAGTAGCTTATATTATATTATAACCCTATATAACCGATAGAATATGTTGGAAATTTTCAATATGTTGATGAGTACTTTTTTATCATTATTATTCGTGTTAATTTTATATAATACATAATAAAAAAAAATCAATGAGAAATTTTGAATTAAATATTGATAACACGTGCTTTTTTTTATTTAAAATGTTCGTTTACAGTTAAACTAAACAAATCAAGTTCTTAAAAAAATTTACGCCATTTTTTTTATTGTCTGCTTTTTGTAGTTACGTATCCTTTTGAATCCTTTTCCACATAAAATAATGAAATCATTTACGTTCAAGGTTTAATGTTATTTCAATTTAAAATAAAATTTCAGCATTTTTGTTTTTTTCATTTTTCAAATTAATTGGTAAATTATTCAAGAAAAACTTAAATTTGTGAAAGCACCATAATATAGATGTAATGCAAGTTTATTTATTTCTTATACAGTTTATGAGATTAGCTTACGTCAGCTGTGTGCATGTTGTCAGGTCTATTTTAAACTATACAGATATATACAAATTTTACGTTGAAAAATATTTCATGAAGTATTTTTGTTATGATAATTTTTATGTCAATATAGTTTAATGGCTTACAAGACAAGTTAAGTGAACTACACTTAACAACACTATGACGTAATATAATCTGCTTTTGACAACAAAAAAAAAAAAAAAAAAAAAAAAAGAAAAAGAAAAAGATAAGATAATCAACAAATTAAAAAATTAATGTTATATGAAAATAGCAAATATATGAATCCTAATATATGAATCCTAATATATGAATCATTATATTTTAAATATTTTATTGATCAGAATTATGGTTAAGAATAAAAATATCAGAATCAATACTAAAAAGTAATAATAAATGCAGATGTATATAGGTTTATGTATAAATTAACAAAGAATTATTTAAAAATAAAATGAAAAACTCAACAGGAGTTCTCTTTAAAAAAAAAAGCATATATATATATATATATATATATATATATATATATATATAAGAAATATATCCAGTTTGAGGGTAGCCTTGGGCATATACAAGAGGGATGTATATATACAGCAACCTTCTATATTAGAGGAAAAAACATCAGGGGATATACTTGTATATAAAAAAGCTCGCGTGGAGTAATTAAAAACCTCAAGCCGGACATCAAAGAACGTTGAGATCAATAGAGAACTTTACATGGAGCGACTTTTTCTTTTCAAACAGAGTCTATATAATATATGTATATGTAAGTTAGTTCTTTACATGGTAAAAAGGTAGACAGATGTATGTGTATTTCATTCTCTCTTCTTTTTTTTTCTGTATGATATAACATTTCAAATAGAAGTTATATATCGTAAAAGGAAAAAAATCAAATTGGAATATCTATATCAAAGCTTCTATGTATCTTTACTACTCATATATAATATGTAGTATGCTTCTTTGATATTTATATTGTAAATTATATATATACATAAGCTAAAAGTGTGAAAAATAATAAATTATACACTTCTTTTTCTTAATAAATTTATATACCATATCTTTACAAGAAAATTAGTAAAAAAAAAAAAATCTAACTATTTGAAGTCTTTCATTGAAATATTTTTGATGAAAAAAAAAATATATTAATTAAAATTATTCAGTACGCCTATACTGATGAAAGGATTAGAATATCGTAATTTGTAAATCAAACAAACTTGAAGCGAGAGAGTTGATGAGAGTTTTCTTAGTAAGGGCACGAGTTAACGTTTGTGTGGTGGATCAGAGTCAAAGTTTGCTCTTGTAGCTTGGCACGGTGGTGGCAGCTGACGACCCAGGCCCTAGGGACGTCATTAAGCAGGAACACTAATCAGGACCGGTAATGAAAGTGACACTCACTCTAAGCAAACAAGGTGCCCTCCCGCCTCACTTGCTGATTAAACTCTCTCTCTCTCTCTCTCTCTCTCTCTCTCTCTCTCTCTCTCTCTCTCTCTCTCTCTCTCTCTCTCTCTCTCTCTTTCTCTCTCGTAACTACACAAGAAAGTATAAGGGTTACATGTTACATGTACTAAATTTTCATTAAAACTTGTACTTTTCAATAAAACTTTTTTTTATTTTTTTTTCCATTAAAGTTTATCAGAAAATAAATGCATCAAATATTATAAGAAATAAAATCCATAAATGTAAAATGCTGATTAAAAAAAAAAAAAAAAAAATCTGTATTTTAAAATGTATATATTTTTATCATATTGACTTTCTTTGCCATGTTAATAACTTTTGAAAAAGATAATTTTCATTTATTTGTTTGAAAATTGGATAAATTTCTGTTAAGGTAAGCCCCTGCAAGTTATGCAACATGTTGGGTAGATATACCGTGCGGGTTGCATAATCCAATATCTACAGGATACATCAGTAAAGCACTCAAGTAGTCATGGCTGTTTTTGTTTATATTTTTTCAGTATTGTGATTTGTGCGATGTTACTTCCCCCTTGCTAGCAGTAATATTGACGTGTGTTTGAAAATGACTAACACATACACACGAACACGCAAGCACAAAGATCGAAACCTGTCAACTCTCGGTCCCTTTTTGTCGTTTTCGCTCTCTAATCTCAATTCTCTTTTTCTCTCATCCCTCTCTCACTCTTATACTCCCTCAAACTGTACAATGTATCTTTTTTTTTTTTTCAACATTGTATTTTCACTCTTCTCTCCTCTACACAAACGTGTTTAACCGATAAAATACTCACTCATTTTGTTCTGTATATTGTGTTGTTTTCATGGTACACATATACATTTTCTTTTTGTATATATACATATAGTATATTATATCCGATGTATAGGTGTGGAGAAATGTTATACTATATATATATGATAGAAGTAATGAAAACTCTCGTTCTTTCATTTTATAATATATATTCAGAGCCCAGAATTTTGTTATTATTCTATATATACACATATGTTGTATTTATATTATACAGGATTTACTTTAATGTTAGCTTTTCTTATCAGTAATATATATAAATGTAAGCAGAAAAAAATACACACACACACATATATATGTATACCATGAACATAAATGTAACTTTTTATCCAAAACAATTAAAATTTAATAATACAAAAAAGAAAGATATTTAAATTCTATTACTACCAAAAAATATTAACATATTTTACAACTTATTTTTTTGTTAAAGTATAAAGTTTACACAGTTAAATGAATTTTTTCCCCCAAACCTAAATTAATATTTTTATGATTTTAAATTTATATAAGTGATTTACTTTTCAGCTCAAAATTATCCAAAGTTAAAAATAATATACTATATGAAATTCAGATTTATTTATTTTAATCGGAGATATGATAATTAAAAATATAAGATATTTATCGTAATGACAAAACTCGTACATTAAAAATTACACTTGAGTATGGAATATAATAAAAATTATAACAAAAATGTAATAATAATTGAAAATTTGATACATCTATAATTGGTTAAAATATTTTTTAATGCCCGCTTTAAAACAATAATTAATCAAACATTTTCTCTAAAATTGAACCCTTAATATTTAACGGTATACTAAAAATCGTTGACTATTATAGAGAACAAGTGACAGTTCGTGACACTGTTGAACTCAGGTGTGCTACATCCGCCATGTTGTTGGTGCAAGGCAGTAAGCATCTGCATTGAGTTTTATCGCGTGGGAGTTTGTAGGGTTGCTAACCTCACCCCAATATAGCGCACCACGGCGCTTGCTTGCCTCGCTGCTTTGCTTGCTGTATAGAGGAGGGGTCATAGAGGTTACACGTACCAATCGCACAGCGTCGCACAATATGCTTTGCTACACCAACGAACGAATGACCTTTTGCTCCTTTATCCTCCCTTCATATGCGCAAGAGCCACCCCCGTACAAACGCACCTGCTTGATTACTTACTCTCTCAATAATGCAAACGTTTTTGCGTTCAATATTATAGCACGCAAATGGCGTATATAACGCAAATTACTGATCTTTGTATATATATATATAGCTCATAGATATATTATTAATGATTACAAATTCATTTATTATTGATTTTACAGTAAATTTCTGATTGTTCCGTGGCTACTTTTTGACACGTTAATGTCATGTCTATATAGAATAACTCAAAGGTTAAAAGTGATTCATTATCGAGTTTTTGAAAAATTTATACATGTAATGATGCCTTGATGCATAGAAATTACCTATATATAGAGTTTTATCATATAATCATTACCTCCGGAATAAAGTATTTAATTTTATGGTATTATCGTTTCGTGTATATATTTAGAAAAAAAAAATCAAAATGTAGTTTACATTACAACAGATACCAAATAATTAATTTAAATTTATCAATTATTTTTATAAACATGACACTTCTCATCAAGTCTAAGACTAAAATTGGCATACATTTCTTTATGATCTCATGTCATAGATAAAAATGTAAATCAAAATAACCCACGTGTATATAGATTAAAATGGCAATTGAAGCTTATACGAATATTTAAAAATATATAATATTCTATAAACATCCCACTTGAAAAAAAAATTATATATAATAATAAAATTAGTATCACTTTTGTCTTCATGTGATACACCTACATACATACATATATAACGTTAAAATGAAACTTGACTTTTTAATCAATAATTATGTAAAAACTTTGATAAACAATTAAACAAAAATAAATCAAAAGTAACATATTGATATAACTTCCTTGAATAGTAATTTAGAACTAACGACTTCCTCCCTTTCTCTCTCTCTCTCTCTCTCTCTCTCTCTCTCTCTCTCTCTCTCTCTCTCTCTCTCTCTCTCTCTCTCTCTCTCTCTCTCTCTCTCTCTCTCTCTCTCTCTCTCTCTCTCTCTCGCCCTCATCTTGAATATAAGTTTTGTCCCACGTGCAAGCTCTATATCACCTGTTATCTCGACATTGGGGAGGAGTTTCAAACTGATAAGAGAGAAAAACCTTTGTTACCATGCTAGACACAGGTTCGGGAGAGAGAGAGAGAGATTTTCTCTAACTCTCCAAAGGCACACGACACTTTTAGATAATTTGTCCCTTCTTTTTCCCCTTATTTTAAAATCCTATACCAAAATATCTATGTTTTTTTATAGAAAAATAGATAAGGAATCCTTTTTGTATTCCTTAAAGTTAAAAAAAAAATATTAATTCAAAAATCCATGTAAATGCAAATTTTTAAATGTACAACAAAATTATCCGTGAAATAGCACGTACCGTATCTAACCACACCCTTAACTTTTTTATATTAAAATCTTATATATCTCCCTATTGATGTAAAATTATAACAATTTAGTTTTTCAACCCCCTTATTTTACTTTTTTTTTTATTCTTATTTGCATTGTAATGTGCGAACAGAATTTGCGATAAAATCTACAGCACATGCAAATGTGATCTGTGAGGTCTCAAGAGATTAACTAACTAGAGAATAGCCTCCCCTTTCTCAATTCATATCATGCCACCCCCATCTTTATATATGCGTCCTACCGCGACATCAAGTCGGTTAAGGAAATATTGAGGTCCCTTACACCCGATTTAAGTCCCTCAAACCATCTTGTGGGAATTGCATATATACAATATCGCTACAGGGATTTTTTTTTTCTTTCTCTCTCTTAACAGAAACTGATTTATTGAGTCTTTATTTTTGAGTACATCATTTTTATTTTCTATTCCCCTCACTTTTGATAATATTATAAAGAAATAAAAATAATGTAACTTCCTTTTTACTTTTTTTTTATTTCTTTTAAATATGATTTTATGACATTTATATGATTTTGTAATGTATTTTGTTATATATGTTAAAAATAATTTCAAAACTCTATATGTATATATATATATATATATATATATATATATATATATATATATATATATATATATATAGAAAAATAATAATGTTATTATTGTTCATCAAAACATACGTTCTATAAGAAAAAATTTTAATAATTTTTTAGCTTATGTTAATAAAAATGTTGAGAATATTGATATTATTGTGTTGACTGAAATTTATATTTTTGATCATGAAATAAAGGTTTATAATTTAATTAATTTTGATAAATTTGTAAAAAGTAGAGAAGAAAATAAAGGTGGTGGTGTTTTAGTGTTTGTAAATAAGAAATTTGATGCTAAAATTATTGATATAAAATTTATTAATGCGGAGGTTTTAAGTCTAAAGTTGAATAATAATTTAATGCTGTATAATATTTATAGACCTCCAGGTTCTAACAAACTTTTATTCATAAAAGAATTAAAAGAGTGTATTTTAAAAAATAATGAAAGTAATTGTGTGATTTTAGGTGATATAAATTTAAATTTGTTAGATCAAAATGATAATATTGTACAAAAATATGAAAATAAAATGGCAAAATATGGTTATCTAAAAATTGTTAATGATGTTACAAGGGAGGAATGTACAATACTAGGAAATTATTCAGCTACTTGTATTGATCATATTTTTGTTAAATTAAATAATTTGTTTGAAATTGATAATAGTTTTATAATTAAAAGTAAAATCACCGATCATTATATGACTGGTTGTATATTGAGTACTAATTTAATTAATAATAATTGTAATGAAAAAGTAAAAATTAAAAATTTAAAAAAATTCAGAAATATGATTTGTAATTATGATTGGAGTATATGTAATAATATTAATTGTCCAAATGAATTATATAATCATATTGTAACAGTTTTTCGAAATATAAGTGATAAATGTGAAAGTGAAAAATTATTAAATAGCAAGAATAGAAGATTAAATAATGTGTGGTGTACTGATGAAATAAAATTTCTTATGAAAGATAGAGACAAATATTTTCAAAAATTTAAAAACTCATTACATATGCCTGAATATAGAATTAGATATAAAAAATTAAGAAACAAAATAAATTTTTTAATAAATAAAGAAAAAAATAATTATTATCATTCTAAATTTGTTGAAATTGCTGGTGATATAAGAAAATCTTGGTGTTTTATTAATCAAATATTAGGGAAAGAAAATCTTAATATTGATAATATTATTATTAAATATATGTCTGATGTAAGTTCTATCAAAGATATTGCTAATAATTTTGTAAATCATTTTGTAAATTCAATTGAAGATGTAAAGATTAATTGTAATTTAATATTAAGTGAAAATTCGCTTAAATTTAATAGTAATTTACAATCAATGTATCTACCAAAATTAAATGAGAAACGAGCAGTTTATATTATTAATTTATTAAGTAAGAAAAAAGGACCAGGTCATGATAATATAGGTGTTCAGGATATTTTATTTGGTGGCGAATCATTAATTCAATATTTAATAAGATTAACAAATATGTGTATTGAAAGCTCAGTATATCCTGATAATCTAAAATTATCATTGATAAGGCCAATTTATAAAGGTGGGGATCATAAACTATATAATAATTTTAGACCAGTTGCTGTATCTGCTTTTGTTGATAAATTTATACAAAAACATATTGAATTATTATTGTCTGATTATTTAGAAGAATTCAATATTATAAATAAAAATCAATATGCCTATCAAAAAAAAAAGGGTACAGCAAAATGTCTATATGATGTTTCCAATTTTATAAATGAAGAATTAGAAAAAGGGCATCATGTTCTTTGTTTATTTGTTGATTATTCCAAAGCATTTGACACTATAGACCATGACTTATTGTTAAAAGATTTAGAAGAAATTGGAATACGAGGACCAACATTAATGTTAATTGCGAATATTATAAAAAATAGACAAGTTGCTGTCAAAATTAAAAATATTGTAAGTGAAATTAAAATAATAAAATGCGGTATAATACAAGGAGGGGTCTTAAGTGCTAAATTCTTTATAATTTATGTTAACAAAATTTTTAATTTACTAAAATATTGTAAAGCAAAAATGTTTGCCGATGATTTACTTATGATAGCGGCTCATAGTAACTTTGAAGTTGCAAATAAAATGTTACAAAATGATTTTGATTCAGTTTTGGAATGGTCGCATGATAGGAAAATATTAATTAATAGGAAAAAAACAAAAGTTATGCACATTTTTAATAAGTATACATATACTATGCAAAATATTCAATTAAGAGCTCATACTAATAAGTGTTTACATAATTTTACTTTAAATTGTAATTGTGAGTTTGTAGAACAAGTAAATAATTATAATTACTTAGGAGCTATTATTGATCAAACATTTGATTGGGATTTGCATATTATGCAACTGTTAAATAAATTGAGATCTGCAATTTTTAAATTAAAAACAGTAAGATCATATGTGAATGAACAGACGATGAGACAATTATATTTTTCTTTTGTACATCCACATATATTATACGGTTTATTATCTTATGGTTGTACTAAATCAGGTAAATTATGGGAATTGAAAAAAATGCAAATAAGAATATTAAAAATTTTAAAAAAAGGAAATAAGCTAAAAAGTGATCTTGAATATTTTAAGTACTTTAAGATATTGCCAATAGAAGAAATGTTTAAATGTTCTTTTATTTGTGAAAATTATTTTGAAAATTCTCATGGTATACCGAGAACTCATATTTATAGTACCAGAACAGCAGTGACCAATCCTTTATTTGTACCAAAAATTGTAAATAGATTCACTGAAAGGACAAAAAAATTTTTACTTCCTAAATTATGGAATCAAATTCCATCAGAATTAAAAAGTTTTGCAAATAAAAATGAAACGAAATTTAATATGAAAAAATTCTTTCTTGATAATTTATAAAATGTTGAACAATTTTTTGCTGTTTGTATTGATTAATGATGATTAATTTTTGCTTCTTGTATTATAAAAATACTTCTCTTAAATGAAAAAAAAAAAAAAAAAAAAAAAAAAAAAAAAAAAAAAAAAAAAAAAATGTTTTTGTGTAAATACGTACTTTATTTGCTTTTGAAATATATATAATAAAAAATATGTATATGTAGTAATATAATATAATAAGACACGATTGTGTAACAATAAATGAACCAACCGATAAGGCTATGCCTTGGTTGGACTTTGTATATTTGTGTGTTTGAAATAATAAAAAAAAAAAAAAAAAAAAAAAAAATATATATATATATATATATATATATATATATATATACGAGCTCTGATATATACGTAAGAAATGTAAATTTCAATGATATATTTGTGGAACTAATGTATCGAGAGAAATGCATTTTTTTTAAATAAATGTGCAGTTTTAGTTTCAAAATGCAATCATAATATGAGATAATACTTCATTGATGATATTAAGACTTTATTATATACATTATAAAACCTTTCATTGTTTATCGAAAATGGATTTGAAAATAATATTGAAACTGAATTTTTATGCAACAAGGAGACAGAAACAGACACACATTTTTTTCTCTATGTAATATAATATTATATATATACTTTATGTGGAACGTTTACTCATGACAAAGTTATGGAAAGAAATGCTGTGTTATTCTATTTATATTAATTATTAAATTTGTTAGATTTGAACTTTCAAAAAGTTAATGGAGAACACTTCTAACACGCCTTACTCAATTATTTAACATGGAATATATAAAATTTAAAAATAATAGCACGTTTAATTTAAATCCAATTTCTCTAAATCTATTTAGAAATATAAATGTATATTTATATAATATAATATTTTTTTAATGTTTGTTATATATATACCAAGTGCTTGATTCTGCTGGAAATATATAGAAAAGTTTTGGTGTTCAATATTTGTGGTTGCTACGGTCGATATTGTGTTGAGTCGAGTGTGCGACAACCACAACGACTGTTGGTGTACTTTGTTCTGTTTGACGTCCCATACCATGGATATAACGAGGAGATTGCAAAGTAGAAAGCGAAGTTAGCAAGCTCTGATGATGATGCAGGTGGGTGGAGAAGAAAAGCCGAGTCAATCCTGAAAATTATCCCAGCTAATTGGAGTGCTTGGCTGAAGATGAGCATCTGGGGTCTCCATGGTTGTGTTTTGCGCAAACTCAGAATACAAACAAACCTAAATATACTTTTTTATATATATATTTTGAGTAGAGATGAAATCCAAGGAAGATTTGATATAAGAGGCAAGTCACAATAATACAGCATTGACATTTTCTGATTTATAAGGAATTTTATAATATTTAAACTTCTACATGAAAATCTAGACCAATACGCGGGCATTTCATATTGTCTATACTTTAAAAATACAATTTCATGCATGAACATGAACATTCTAAAAATAGTATTATTGGGTTTTTTCATCAATTCTCTAATTTATAATAAAACACTTATAATTTTTAGAGTTTATTTTTCTTGCATTTCTAGTTGAAAATAACTTTAAATACAAAAAGTTATTTGGATTTATGCATCTGTTTTATGATAATCATAAATCTAAGCATATATGATTGCCAATGCGTTAATTTTATCTAATACATCATTATCATCAATTGACCAAAATAAGAGTTGAAAGTTTAAAAGGATTTTTTTTTTCTCGAAATTATTCAATTTGTTGTTACAAAAATGATTCTTCATTAAGTGCCATAGTTTTGCAACAATATTTCTATTTTATTTTATTTTTTTACACTTATTAAAACAATAATTTCTTCTTCCATCGCATATATATATATATATATATATATATATATATATATATATATATATATATATATATATATATATATATATTATATATATATATATATATATATATATATATATTATATATATATATATATATATATATATACTATATATATATATATATATATATATATATATAAAAGAAAAAAAAACACGTCATATTGTATGTACATAAGTTAACGGATGTTTGCTGTAATTTCATTGTTTTACATCCTGTTTACAATAGTTTGATTAACCATATTACGTAAAGATAGAAATTTATATACCGTTGATAAAAACTATATTTGTACATCTTATATTTAAAAAGAAAATGATGCACTATAAAATACTGTTTTAATAGCTTCATTGTATATATGGATATTTAATATTTACATAATACACATTGTGCGTTTAAAAATGAAAACAATAGACTGGACCACCTGGAGATTTACTGCAAAAACTCATCTCGTTGATGAAAGACAAACAAACGTATATATATTTACCATAACGTGAGTAAGGGTGGCTTGGTCCGAGCAACCAGCGGTCAGTAGGGAGATTGGTGTTTACTTTATAACGTTCAATATGTACAAGTATATATATAAAAGGGGCGGTCAATTCAAACTTAATAACTTTCAGATATGAACGACTTAATTAATATCTATATCATCATTCATGAAGATTTTACAGTAAACTGTATTATTATAAAAGAGGGTTATAATGCGATGATACCTTTTCGATTACAATATATATTGACTTAATCAATGACGTCATAAGTAATGCTCTTTTGATTGACATTATATGAGATTCATATAAAACACACAATATTTTTAGGTTTGATTAAAAAAAGTCTAAAATACTTATATAGATAGCATAATACATATTTCTTATAGTGCCAAATCAGTTCATATATATATATTATATATAAATATAAAGATTATATAATGAGATATATATAATTTTTGTTGAACATGTCAAACTGAAAAAAAAAAGATAGTATTTTTATTGACAGTTTTGTAAGCTATATCTTTGGTATAGCACTCAATATTATACACATAAACTCTCATTGGTAATGTCATCTCTTTTCTTACTCGTTGTGCTAAAGTCCCAGAGGAGAGAGAGAGAGAGAGAGAGAGAGAGAGAGAGAGAGAGAGAGAGAGAGAGAGAGAGAGAGAGAGAGAGAGAGAGAGAGAGAGAGAGAGAGAGAGAGAGAGAGAGAGAGAGAGAGAGAGCGAGGAGAGAGAGAGAGAGAGAGAGAGAGAGATGAAAATCCCTCGGGTTTCACGGTTTCTTGACTTGCCGATCACCCCACCTCCCCAACGTTCTCCATCACCATCAAGAAGTTACAAATACTCCCAATAGTCGACTCCAAAGTATATAATATATATAAACTTTATCTGAACTCCAATACTGGAACCTTCGCCATCTCGGAGCCTTTCAATTGTGACCCGTCCTTCATTTCTCACTATATATATAAGATTTCATTGCTTTTCTTATCTCTTCAAGACAATTTTTATATATTAAAGTATTTTACTTTATTGGTGTCTTAAAATGTGATTTATGTAATGAATAAAAATATATATTTGCACGGAATAGCAAAAAGTAGATTGTTATATTTTAACCCATTTTATCGTAAAATAAAATATTTTAAATTAAACTCAGTTGGGAATAGATCGAGTTATATATACGAATTGATGACATGAAACGCTAAGGTCTCGGGAGATATAGGCGGTAGTCGTGGCCCCACTTGCCGGAGAGCGTAGTTCTCCAGTCGACGGTGATCCATCATGCCAAGGGAAAAATATAATAATAATAAACATTGCGCTTATAAAGTTGTAGAGTTTCGTATCGTAGCGATCTCGCGCACAGACAGAAATATGTTAATCTTATTTTACTATATCAAAATATGAATGAAATTACTATCGTGCTGTAATATTTATATAAATTATCATTTTAGAAACTTAATTATAGAACTCTAAGATAACTTAAAAATAATAATGAAAAAATTGATTTCCCCAAATTAAAGGTGAACAACTCTTTTACTTTTGGAAATACGTTGCCGTATAATATAGATATATACAAGAAAAAATAGCATATTTTTACAATAAGGCGTATTGATTAAAATTTAGTATATAAACATGAAGTCATAATGCACAAATAACCCCCACCCCCCCACCTTATATATAAAAAAAAATTGCCTCTGCTTTATTGTTTTCTACATCCCCCTTTTATTTTATTTTTTTCATAGAATATAACCATTTTTTTTTTTCCAATCTCAATCTGGTTCTTTGACGGTATATGATGGAAAAACAGAGCACTGTAGGGTTGGGTTGTTTTATTGACTGGAAGTCCATTAGACTGTGGCTTTAACACGAATATAGCTTGCTTACTGTGTATTTATAACCACATGGAATATAAACATAACCATAGCCGAGAGAGAAAAGAGTTTGTGGAGAACTATGCGAGAGAGAGAGAGAGAAAGAGAGAGAGAGAATAAAAAGTTCATAAACATAAAACTAAAAAACATCATGATTAAAATATATAATTTATTTGTATATTTATTTAACGATTCAATTTTTTTTTCAAGTATACGTATTTTATTATACAGTTTACATACGCGATATAACAGAGGGTTTTGATTATAACACATCACATATAGAGTACTCTAGAAGGGGGGGAGTATACGCGATCCAGCAGAATTTTTAAAGCCATTTTATTGGTTGTTGAAATCGAGAATATTCTAATCTGATTGGCTGACGTGCCCAAAATTTTCATTGTTGTCAGTCAATGTTATTTAAATGGGGGTTTTTTGGTTCTGAAAATGACCGTAAGTAATGGGAAAAAAATGATATTTTGAAGACTCATAAAATTGTACCTAAACGTTGTCAAGTTATGAAATTTTCACAGATGAAACTTTATTATTTGGCGAAAAAAATAACATAAATTCAAAAGTCGCAATAATTCGCAAATACCGTTATTTAGTGTTCAATTTTGAACGCTTTTTTGAAAACGCTGTATTTTTTACGAAGCTATTATCGTGATAACAATGGCAAGTATTTTTTTAAATCGTTTTATTTTTACTATATTTACTATAAATGTTCATAAATTTGATTTAAGCGATATTAAATTACGTTTTCTTTATAAGTATAAGGAATTATGTTGTTTATCGATATTAAAAACATCATCAGTATATCGATTTTACGTAAATATAATAGGTATAATATACACGAAACATCTCGTTTTTTTAACCTTTTCCCTAGTCCAGCTAGAGTATTGAAATTTGCGCTTTTTTTTTTCATAAAAATAATTAGCATAAAAGTTTAGATTTAATATTTTATCTCTATACCAGCAGTGTCAATTTTTGAAACTACGCTCGATCGCGAAACATAGACCAAAAATTAATAAGTTGCACGTGTTTTTACTTAGTTCTCCGCACTTAATTAATGTTTATTTTTTATTTACAATAACTTTTCATCATTCGTATTCCTTTTGTTTTTTGTTTTTTTTCTTCATTTTTTGCATAGAATGATGTAATTACGCCCTATTTTCATGGCAAAATAAGATGATTAATAAATGCGGTTTCTCCCAATATGATCTTTATATACCACTGAAGTGAAGACTGGGGTTTGCAGAGAGATGTAGAATGTTTGCAAAATAAACTTTTTACCTAATTAGTAATTATCTTTTGAAATACATCTTAAAATATTTAGAGCCATATTCAACCGTCCATACTTTGAAAAAGTACTATACTTTAGAGCTCGGAATAGACCGTGACCCCGCGCGTAGTCCAAAAGTAGCGTTCAATATAAAACTTTGAATATCTCGAGTTTGAGCGCTATTTAGATGAAACTTTCACCTCTAGATAAGCAAGATGTTTAACCTTTTTGTCATGCCTATGCGATTTTCAACCCTTAGGTTTTTTTACCCTTCAAGGGGAAAAGACCAAAAACACGATTTTCAATATTATAACCTTTGCTATATGCTTTTATTTTTTATTTATTTATTTATTTATTATTATTTTTTTTTTTGTGAATATCATTTCTGTGGTGTCTGAAAGTCATGTAGTACCTCCTATTAAAACAACACGAAAATAAATCTTTAAAAACCATTCCAATAGAAAATAAGGCGTAAAAATGATAAGAAAAAGAAGAAGAAGAAGAAGAAAAAGTAAATAACACGGAAAAGCAAAGTTTACCCAAAATAAATATTTGGTGCTGAAATCTTATTGCCAGGAGCTTTCTCATAGGGCACATTGCGTTTTAGCTCTATCTGACCCCCTGGAGGGTGTTTGGGGTGCGGTTTTCCACCCTATTATGATTCTAAAAGCTTAAGTAAAAGTATTCGTGTCAGATATCGCTCTAGGCAAAATCGACCCTGCTGAGCTCGAACCCGTTGTCAGATTTTTGGTAGATGCCACCCCTAAGGCGATAGGGGTGGGGTTTTATCCTTAAAAGAGGAAAATTTTTGGAAAATAAAGCAACATTGAATTGTAATAAAATGCAATATTTTCGTTAATCTAATATTGCATATTCCAGTACCTCTGGTATGGTTTTAACATGAATCCTATGCATTTCCAGTTTAAATCACTTTAAAGAGGGTAGCTGGGGTTGTTGTTTTTACCCTTTTTTTCTAAATTAGGTGATTGGTGAGATATCATTCTTAAGTAAAGTAACCCAATCATTTAATTAAAAAAATAATAATAAAATAAAGGTGAAAAATGCACCCTGCAACCGTCTTTAAAGTGATAAAAACTGGAAATGCATAGGATTCATGTTAAAAACATACCAGAGGTACTGGAATATGCAATATTAGATTAACGAAAATATTGCATTTTATTACAATTCAATGTTGCTTTATTTTCCAAAAATTTCCCTCTTTTGAGGATAAAAACCCACCCCTATCACCCCACCCCTATCACCTATCACCACTATCACCACCCCTATCATTTTAGGCATCTACCAAAAATCTGACAACGGATTCGAGCTCAGCAGGGTCGATTTTGCCTATAGAGCGATATCTGACACGAATACTTTTACTTAAGTTTTTAGAATCATAATAGGGTGGAAAACCCCACCCCAAACACCCTCCAGGGGGTCAGATAGAGCTAAAACGCAATGTGCCCTATGAGAAAGCTCCTGGCAATAAGATTTCAGCACCAAATATTTATTTTGGGTAAACTTTGCTTTTCCGTGTTATTTACTTTTTTTTCTTCTTCTTCTTCTTTTTCTTATCATTTTTACGCCTTATTTTCTATTGGAATGGTTTTTAAAGATTTATTTTCGTATTGTTTTAATAGGAGGTACTACATGACTTTCAGACACCACAGAAATGAAATTCACAAAAAAAAAAAATAAATAAATAAATAATAAATAAAAAAAAAAAAAAAAAAAGCATATAGCAAAGGTTATAATATTGAAAATCGTGTTTTTGGTTTTTACCCCTTGAAGGGTAAAAAAACCTAAGGGTTGAAAATCGCATGGGTATGACAAAAAGGTTAAACATCTTGCTTATCTAGAGGTAAAATAGCGCATCTAAATAGCGCTCAAACTCAAGGAGATATTCAAAGTTTTATATTGAACGCTACTTTTGGACCACGCGCGGGGTCACGGTCTATTCCGAGCTCTAGTACTTTTCCAAAGTATGGACGGTCGAATATGGCTCTATATTCGGCTCTAAAAAATGGCTCTATATTTATAATTTAATAAAAAAAAAATTGAAACGCAAATAAATAAATGTCTTGTGGGTATATATTAGTCATTATATTTGATTAAGACACGGAAAACTTCCACAATAAAAGACAAAACTGATAAAGTACGTCCAAGGCGTTTTTTTTTTTTTTTTTTTACCTTTGAACTTTGATATATATAGAGTGTAAGAACAGCAAAAATTTCAGGGTAATGTATTTATAACATCTAAAGTTTATAAATTTCCGGGACCCCTAATCCAATTAGGGTTAAAGTTATAAAAAATTTAATTGTCTTTATTGTTTAAATTAAAATTATACTCATTGGTAAGTGGTTTAATTAGCTCTGTGCTGAATCGGAGAACTCCTGCTTTTTGCTTCACCTATCCTGCTATCACCTGTACTTTTTTTTTTGAGTAAATGTTACTACTTTGGGGTAAATGTCATTCTATTCCTGTATTAATTTATTTTTAATTTACATAAACTAATTAGTAGTGTATATTCAATTTATATATTAACATATTCTCAATTCACAATAAGTACATTACGTATGAATAAACTACGATTATAATACAAAAGTGCAATTTAGATTAATTTAGCTAAAAACTTAATCTAAAAGTAGCAAAAAATTAAAGTATATAAATTAAGTTAAGAGGTTGTCACTATGCATTTTTAATAGACTTGGCGAATTACTAAAAACTTAATGTAAAAAATTAGGCACATATTAAATTTAGGCATTTTTAATTTATTTTTTTTACTTAGATTTGTAACTATGACAATAATTATAGAAATAAAAAGTAGCGATTAATTTATATATATAATATATTTTTAATATATTTGCGTGTTTATATAAACATTGTAGACAGCAAGCACAAGAGCGTTGAGTTTGTTTATTTTTTATTTTTCATTGTTGGAGCGCATTAGCCAATGAGCGTCGAGTATTGATTTTCAAAATATGATATTTTTAAAGCTAAAATAAATTAAATTTATAACACACTGAGAGTTTTGAAATTTTAAACATAAAATCGCCATAAAATGAAGTTTGTTCTGTGAAAATTTCAATGTTGTAACTTCCTTTGTTCAATAGTTATGATGTTTCAAAATCGCGATTTTTCCCATTACTTACGCGATTTTTCGTGATCAAAAAACCCCAACAAAGGGTGCGCGTATACTCCCCCCTTCTAGAGTACTCTAATCACATATTGTCATCGTTTTATTTTCTCTATATCTCACACACACTACATACATAATATATTAAAATGCTTTGACATTTTAAATATTTGTCTCTTTTGTAAGTGCGACGAGAATGACGATGTTATATATTATTTGTTCATATTGATATTGTGTAAGCGGCAATCGTACTATTACACTTGACGAAACTATATAACGTCGCGTCGCCGAGGCTTCTCCACTCAAAATGCCAGCAATATAAAATTACGCTGTGCGTGTAAAGTAAATGAAACTCTCTCTCTCTCTCTCTCTCTCTCTCTCTCTCTCTCTCTCTCTCTCTCTCCAATGCTTGTATAGTCATATACACCCCCTTCGTTTTCATCTATTTAAATAAACTCGCTTTGCTTTTCACTTGTTTGTAATGTTTATTTACATTATTTGAATTGAACCTAGGGCAAATAACATTTAGAGTATAACAACCCTTTTACAATGTTTATACATTAAATGTACATAATAGAATCAAATATAATAAAATTAATTCCGAAATCATTATATAATAGAAAAGTTTGTAAATAATTTGAGATAAAGTTTTTTTTTAATCATTTAATCTTGTTACAATTAAAATCAATTTCTTATACTATACGTTATATAAAATCCCAAACTGATCTTATTTGTAAATGAGAACCAACAAAAACTAATGAAATTACTCTACTCCTATATCGTATAAGTATGTACATATATCCAGTGGTTTAAAATAATTGTTTAATATTAGTGCAATAACTAATAAACATTATTAAAGTATTATTAATAATCTTGTAAACTTGTTTGCTGTTAATTTCTGTCTTCACCCAATTAGTTCAGAGAAATATGTATATTATAGGACTTTAGCCCTACAACTATGCACATATATAATGTACATTATGCGCATTAGTAGATATATTTTATTTATTTATTTATTTATTTATTTATTTATTTATTTATTTATTTATTTATTTATTTATTTATTTATTTATTTATTTATTTATTTATTTATTTATTTATTTATTTATTTATTTATTTATTTATTTATTTATTTATTTATCTATTTATTTATTTATTTATATCGTAGATTAATTCCTGGCAATTTTTTACGTACAGTACATACAAACAAAAATTGTAAAATTTAAACAACAATTACATTTGAAACAATTGTTCAATAAAACCAAATTGAATTTTAATTCTATAGATATGACATTTTTTATATATAGTATAACATTATAAAAAATTATATTAATTGTTAATTTAAATAAATCATTAAAATGATGTCATATAACTAAAATTATTATACACGTGTTTTGTTACGTTAGGCTACACATGAACAATTCATAATATTACATTTGTGTGGGTGGCAAATTTGTATGATTACATATGCATAACCCCTCCCTCTCTATATCTGTATTTATTATTATATTCAAAATCACCAGGGGGGTTATGGCACGCGTCTTTCTCTCTCTATATACATACACATTTTTTTAATCATTCGACCGTAGAAACATAAACGTCATGCATCGTTTCTTGATATCATAATAATCATATATATACAGCTGTGATTTTATACTTGTATTTGTATTTTTTTTTTCTATATGATGTGATTGACAAAATTTTCATTATTTATTATTATAGTATTATAATAATTAATTATTGTGTGACTTCCTGAGTTGATTTTGTGGTGCGTTGGTGACCTCAGCGTGTCACCGGATATTGTGGGACCAGGTGCGTGCATATAGACTGCGATGACCCGAAGTGGGACCTCACGTTTCCGCCCCGTGCACCAAGTGGAGCAGGGAAACTCTGCACCCTTCTCTTTTTTTTATACTTGAGCGACATGACCCACGCCTTAACGTGGCACATGCTCACTACATGGCGTTGCGCTGCGTTTAAAAAAAAAAAATTATCTGAATATTTAAGTGGAAAAAACTCTGATTCTATCCTAGAGCGTAAAACATTTACTTTATATTATTATAATAGGCAAAAAAAAAAAAAAAAAAAAAAAAAAAATTATGCATTGGTATCATTCATATTGGTAAAACAAAACAAATAAGTCAACAGTAAGCATTTTTAATTTATACAGTAGACATTTCTAAAGAAGATTTCTATTTTTTTCCAGAAAATTATATTATTTTGAAAAATGAAGTTATAAAATATAATAGTGAAATTATTATTATAATAACGATTAAACAAAATTATAGATACGTTTATATAATGCGCTGTAGGTAAAAAAATAAAATAAAACATTTTTAAAATGTATTTTGTTGATTTTCTCATTATACTATATTGCAAACTCAAATTATAATTATTATTATATAATAATATAAAAATATGTGAACTATTTAATTTTTAGTTAAATATACGTATACTAAATAAAAATGGTTTATAGTATGTAGAGAAAGATTGGGAAATTGAAATTTTATTGACATTTTCATGTTATAATTACTGCTTACATAATGTTTAAATAATTTGTTACATACTCTGTAACATGAATAATAATGGTGAAGATGTTAATCGTTATATGGCTTGATAATCTGTATTTATATGGAGGGAGTGTATTATATAAAAAAAAAGTCAGCCTCATCAAACTGGTTTAATGACAGTACTCGATTTTGTCATAGCATTGATTGGCAGGAGCTCTCTCTCTCTCTCTTTCTCTTTCTCTTTCTCTCCCCCTTACCACCCTCTCATCTCATCTCTACAGTATATAAACTGATGCTCTACTCTCTGCTGATGGATGGATCTCGTAATTTGGACTAATGGACCACAGCGTTGTACTCAGTCGGACGTCCTTCCTAATTACTCTCTTCTCATTTCTGTCCCCTATACTTCTCTCTCTCTCTCTCTCTCTCTCTCTCTCTCTCTCTCTCTCTCTCTCTCTCTCTCTCTCTCTCTCTCTCTATCTCTAGTCTCATCGCGACCCCAAAACGATGTATCCGGACGTAACCATGACACAAAGAAAAATAATAATAACAGAAAAAAGAGGGTTGAGTTTCTTACTTCTTTTATTTCTTAAAGTTTAAAATGTTTTCTTTTAGATGATAAAAAAAATTACAATAGCAGGAAAAGAGAAGAGAAAAAATATTGCATAATAAGAAAGTAACATTGAGAGCACAGGTAAAGTTGAAAAGCACAAACCCTAGGGACAATGTTAGCTTTACTGTTTTGTTATAATAATGCTGCTGGTCCATTATCATTAGCAAATGAAGAGCTAAAGAACAAGAAGAAGAGGAGAGAGAGAAAGCACTCATTTGTGTTGTATATGATTATCATAATATAGAGTTTGTGTTGTAGGCTTTTTGCACTTTGTTTAGAAAGTATTTAATCTTTAGGCTGGAAATATTGATCTAAATAACTTTTATGTACTTAAAACAAAGACTTTTGTGGAGTATATATATATATATATATATATATATATATATATATATATATATATATATATATATATATATATATATATATATATATATATATACAGTATATATATATATATATATATATATATATATATATATATATATATATATATATACAGTATATAATATAGTTCTTACAATTAAAGCATAAATGTGTGTGTCTACATGTATATAATATATTGCCCCTACTTTATTTTCAATAATTTTCAAAGTATATATATTATAAATATAATTATATAATACATTATATATAATATTATATCAGTCTACGGAATTGAGGATATGGTTATCACGGTTGTTCATAATATTAAAAAAATCAATAATTTTAAAAAACAAAATCAAAACATAGCTATTAAAAGTAATTTAAATAAGTCACGACACCAACACCATTTTTACTCTATTTCATTTCATGTTGTTATTTAAACCATTTCAAAATTGATAAAATCTCTCTATTTTTTTTTTTTTTAATTTGGTTAATATCTACTGTGACCTGTATGTATAGTTGAATAATCTCAAAAAATGCATTAAATATATTTATTTTATTTATGATAACAATTGTTATTCTAAAAATACGCTCATATCAATAATGTTTTAGTTTTTAAAACAGAAAAATAATTACAAAGGCTAATGGAATTTTTTTGAAGTAATAATATATTAAAAATTATATTATTTTTTCATGAATTAATGTAGTGCTTCGTATGTTAAAGTTCAGATCTATATATATATATATATACACACACATTATATTTTATTAGTTTTACATGTCACTTCGTGAACCTAATTCGTGCGTGGCTATTAAATGCACTGGTTGACCATTTGACATGATAAATATAAATTAGTTTGGTAGTCACAACAGTTTTTTATTCATATGTAAATAAAATTTATAACAGAGCAACCCGGTCAAATGATAAAATATTTTTTATTTACAGCATATTTAAACCATGCATACATTTTTTTTTTTTTTTTTTTTAGTGCGACAAAATGTTTACAACTTACAAACACAAATATTCATATATAATAATTTATTTGGGATGTTTTAAGAAATTCCTGTTTATGGTATTTTAATTCATTTTAACAGTTTTAAGCTATTGCATAAATTTTCAGTTGCGGTTTTATTAATTTACTTATATTGTTGCAAAAAAAAAAAAAAAAAAATCATTTAATGTCAAGTTTTTAATTAAATATAAATTTAAACTCTGTTATAGTTTTAAAAATATTTGAATTTATTGTAAATTAATCTATATTCTCTCTCTTACTCAGACTTTTAAATAAAGTACGAGTTTAATTGTTACACGCTCTTCCAAATAAATTGTTATAATTACAGTAAAATTTTTAGTACATTTCTCTCTCTCTCTCTCTCTCTCTCTCTCTCTCTCTCTCTCTCTCTCTCTCTCTCTATATATATATATATATATATATATATATATATATATATATATATATATATATATATATATATATATATATATTTATCTTCTTTCCTTTTCTTTCCTCTTTTTAAATTTAAAGTAGTATTTTTTTTTTAACATTATCTATTTTTATATGATGTATAATATATAAAATCATAGTCGTGTTGTCTACATCATAGTTTAATTAAACTCCTCTTCTTTGTATATTACATTATACGATATATAATGAAGCTGGAATGTACATATGCGTATATGATTAATTAATCATTCATCATATGATAGGAAGCTTTTGACTTGATGCTATATGACATCAAGGTCTTGTATATATTGCTGTTGTAAAACCTCTTTGCTTTACCATACTATAGTATAGTTAATTTGCAATCATTAACTCCATGGGGCTTAATCGTTCATCTCTCACCCAAGATAATATACACCGCTGTTTTTTTTTTTTTTTTTTTTTTTTTTTTTTTTTTTTTTTTTTTTTTTTTTTTACTTTTCCACTTCCATTAATTTAAACAGACATAAATATGAATAATATTTTTTGATGGAGTGGCTAACTATTGTTTTCTTAAAATTAACTTTTTTTTATCATTAGGTGGAGTTATAAGCAACAAAACAATCTTTAACTTAATTAACTTTTCTTAAATATTATTTAAATTGAATAATAAAAATTAATTTAAAAAATTCTTTTTCCTTATTTTTTTTTCTTTTACAAGGTAAGATGCTTAATTAGCTGCATCATCAAATTTTTCATTATTATATGTATAAAAATTAATGACATGCATTTTAATATGACTTTTATAATAATTTAGATTAATTTTTTTTTAAATATAAATGATAAAAATTTCCAAAATCGAACCTTGTAATTTTATTTTTATTATGAAATTTATTGCTGTGTTGCTTTATATTATCAATTCATGATTCATATAGATAATAATTTATTACCTTTGATATTTAAATGTCTTATGAAATAAAATTACCAGTTGGAGAACAGCCTCAAAGCAAAAAAGTTGCATACATAACGAGGAAAATCTTAAAATTTTTAAAAGTTAAAAAATTAGAAAGAAAGTAAATGTTTTAAACTCAAAAATATATAAGTAAAAAAAGGTCACTTTAATAGTGGTTAGTATGGTGCATATCAAGATATTTAATTACAGAAAAGTTAAAAAGAAGAAATGGGTCTTCGGTCTCACGTTAAAAATTTTATAATATACTCATGCCGAGATCACAGCTTTCTTCTTTCTTTCCTCTTCTTCCTCTCTACTTTTTTTTTTTTTTTTTTTTTTTTTTTTTTTGTAGTCAGTGACATTATGGATCGATCGTTCCACTCTAACATGTTTTGAGGTCCACAAAAGCCAAGAAGCTTCTAGCTAGATTAAATGTATAAAAGATACCTATATATATAGTATATATATAAAAAAGTAAGCAGCCATGGTGACTCTTTATACATTATGGTATATGTTACGTACCCTATATAGCACCAGCTATACCCAGGCCAGGGAAAAATGTTCTCCAGCAGCTAGCTCAGGGGTCAGGGGGCGGGGTCAAGGAGGAGCCGAGACAAGTCGAAGCAACCAATGGTAGACGCCACGACCTGTACCGTGGATGCTTTTTAGAACTCAACATCCATCGGTAACCATAGCAACTTGAAAGATCTCAAGTAACTTTACTTCAAGATTGTCATGCTCTGCTAGCTTCTCATGCGAGAGAGAAGGAGAAAGAAAGAGAGAGAGTCTGCAAAAGGAGTAAAGGAGGTGAAAACCTCCCACCCTTAGCAGAAGAAAGCAAAGACGACGACAAGCAGCAGCAGCAGCAGCACCAAGCCAGAAAGTAAAGCACCAGAAGATTCATCGTTACACTTGGCAAACACTTCAAGTATCATCGTCATTGCAAAACGACATGCCAACCACTTCATAAACTTGTGAATAATACAACAAACCTCATGCTTGGCGAGGCTTTATACCATCACCAGGCTAAACTCTATATTATAATAATAATAATACTCTCTGTCAAGAAACATCTTTGTTCTCCAAGTAGAAAGACTAAAGTTTCCAAGTAATATTACATTTCTTGAAAGTTTCATCGACGTCATTAAACCTTAAAACTTGCTTATTAAATTTCGATTTTCCCTCTATTCCTTTTTTTTTTTTTTTTTTTTTTTTAATTAAAGTTTGTGAATATTTCAACAAAAAGGCAATGAGAAAACACATGAATAGAAAACACAAATATCCCCTTTACATTGTAAATACTTGTAATTTTAGCTAAATAACGTAAGAATAAAATAATACGGCTGTTAAAATTTTATTGAAATTATTGCCCTGTTGTCTTTTTAAGGTATGTTGTGATAAATACGTCCACTAGAGCAGATATTTGGCAACATTGATTTTTGCACCAAAGACGCCACTATACAAAGATATTAAAAGTAATTCATTTTTAAAATACATTTTCAGTATTTTAGTTAAAATTATTTTAAATTTAAAAACAAAAACAATAATAAAGGTAAAATATTATTAAACAATATTTTAAATCATATTAAAATAATAATCATACGTCTCTATTTTATAGTTGTTTTATTACAACATATAGTTTTCAATTGTGAATTGTGATATAATTATTATTATATCTCATAGTAATAACCATAAAATAGCCAGCACTATATTAAATTGTTAATTACAATATTACCATAACATACTAAATTATTGTAATATTGTGATATAGTGTAAAGTGAAAGAGAAAGAGAGAGAGAGAGAGAGAGAGAGAGAGAGAGAGAGAGAGAGAGAGAGAGAGAGAGAGAGAGAGAGAGAGAAGCACTCCACAAAATACTCATTAAAATATAACAACGATGATCTCATGAGATTTACGAGGTGATTTGTCAACCGCGGTCGCATACAATATCGGGGTATACTAATGAAGATTTGTGACTCCTATACCACTCATTAACATACAGTACATTTTTGCCTGTAGCCACTTTATAAAATATAAAACCCGCATATATATATATATATATATATATATATATACAGGGCCGGCTTGGCCATAAGACGAGGTCTGCGATCGCAGACCGGGCCAACGTCATTGCGGGCCAAGCGGGCCAGAAAAAAAAAGGAAAGAAAGAAAGAAAGAAAAAAAGAAAGCAAGAAAGAAAAAGAAAAGAAAAAGAAGAAGAAAAGACAACCAAACTTTAAAACCTTTGCCCGATTATATTTTTAATTTTAATTTTGTATCATATGACTTAATCTATGATGCATGCACACAAATTACTTGGAATGCGCATTTTTATTGTAACTAAAATAAAAAAAAAAAAATGCATTGAGATCATTGCAAGCCAACTAAATTTTTTATGCACTTGGGCCAGCTAGGCATAAGGCCGTACAAGTTAGTCCGCGGGCTCCTGGATCGGGACTTGGCTTTTGCGGGCCTTTGGTTCTGATGAAAAAAAAATCAATTAAAAAAAGTTCAAAGGCACTTTGAAAAATAGCTCACTTTTTTATTATTTTAAAAGAAGTGTTATCATTTTTTTAATTATCAGTTTCAATTAAACCTTTCTTTTTAAGCCGCCGTATTTGCGTTTTTTCAATACTTCTTGCACTATAGTATGTAAATAAAATATTATATTTTGGAAAGTTATTAAATTCATATATTTATATTTTATATAAATTATTTATAACAAATATATTTATTATTAAATAAAATATATATTTCTAAACATTCGAGATGAGCCCGTAAATGACCCGTTAAAAAAAAGCATTTGCAAAGAATACAAGATAAAAAAAAGGCAAACAACTTTTCTTTTTTTTTTAGTACAGTACAATGTTTATAATTCTCTATAGCATGTAAAATCAATTGTTAATACTTAAAAATAATAATAATTTACAACTTTTGTCTTCAAAATAAAAATAAATTTTTGTATATAATGAGAAATGAGCTTTTTTTTTTTTGACACACAGGTTCAAGTGCTTTTTTTTTTTTTTCTTTTTCTTTTTTTTGAATTTTGGACTAAATATTGATTTCCCCAAGTTATGGCTCGTTTTTTTTTTTTTTCAAATTTAAGCTTGAAATCAAGCACTTTCAAGTCAATTCGAAAATTTTTTAAGTTCTCTACACCTATAAATTCCTATAATTATAAATGTACAAATCCCTGTTCTGCCCCCCCCCCCCCCTCTTGTTTCTTTTTTCCCCCATACTTCAATTAAACCATTACATTATAACAATCATTCCTTCAATAGAGTTTTTTTTCTATCATACATCAATTTTTGTCTAATATATTTTTTAAGGTGGCCGAAGGTCATGTCATGTAGATCGTAGTATATCAAAAAAATGTTATGGTTCAATTACATACTTATTTTTCTATATAATAGTGTTACACATTATTTTAAAAATTGTGAAAAGATTAAAATTTAATTCAAAATTAGCGTAAAAACCAGTGCCACGCCCCCTTTTAAAAAAAATTTCGCCTGCGGCGCAAGCTGGGGGGCTGGCGCCCCCCAGACCCCCCAGCATATGCAGGCCAATTCCCAGATTGCCAGACCGGGCCAACGTACCCCAAGCCGGCCCTGTATATATATATATATATATATATATATATATACAGTATACCAACCCTTCTCTCATTTACTTGATTGCCTTCCAGCCATGATAGTGCTGTTGTTTAAATAAAAAAAAGTATTTAATTGAATTAAACTTTTATAACGAATAATTAACTTTTATAAAAAAGTATACTAGTAATGGAGATATGAAAAATTTTATGTATAAGTTATATAGAAACTTACTCAAGGGTTATAGGACTTTTTTTCTTACTTATTTATTTAGGAAATAGGATACATCTCTGGGGATATAAAAAAGTAACTTGTTCTGTGTTTACTGTGTTTTATAATTAAGATGAATTGTGACACTTTGAGGCCCCGTGTGACCATACCACCTGTGTCACATAATTTTCTCATGTGACGTCACATATATAATTGCAAGTTTTAATATTTATTAGGTTTAAAACTTTGAAATAATTCTATACGCACATAATTAATAAAAGTATTTATTTATCTTATACGACTATCTCTATATTATACAATAATTTACTATATATATATGTCAACTTTTTATTTATTATAGAAAAAATTGTTTAGAAGAAGTGAGTCGTGTTAATTGGATTTAGGGTAAAAATACTGTTAAATATAGAAAAAATTGTGCTTTATATATACGGAAATACGGATGGCATAATTCATAATTGCTTTATTGTAGAACAAGATAGATAACTCATTGTATGGCAATTGGTTCCTTTTAACTTGATTGTCAAAAGGCCTCAAAGAAGCCAATCTGAGCCTACTTGCCACATTATAGAATTAGCTGTAGAATTATTAAATCACTAATTTGTCTTATTTTGCCTACTTTCTTGACTTTCTTTTTTTATCTATACTCAAGTTATAAAGCATAGAATTACAAATTAGAGATTTGAAATCATATCAACATTAATAAATAGTCAACAATTCAACTATATATAAGTTAATATAACTACTGAAAACAATAGTGTTAATCTTATAGTAAAGGAATGCAATTAGTAAAAGTAAAGAAAAATTTCTATTGACATTGTTTATGAGCTTTTAACAAAAAAAGAAATAATAATAAATAACAATAGATCATTTTTAAAAAATAAAAAGTGAGATGAATGTTATGTTTGAAAACAATCAAGTCATCAATTAGCTTGTTACACTGTATATAGCAGAAGCAGATAGTACTAGTATACATGCAAGCAAAGCAAGCAAGCAAGCAAAACTTATTTATGTTTGGCATACACCTGACTATGTTCTGTCAGCTTTGCAGTGAATTTATTTGTTACCATATTTCACAATACTATACTGTATGTTGTGTTCTCATTACGTTTCGTTGTCCTTGTTATATATTATGTATATATCACATCGCAACATAACCACCAGTGATATCTTGTTGTAATCAATGTAAAGTGCAACTATTCTAATTAATAGTCTCATTTATTTATCTTTAACATGACATATAAATTATATTATATGGTTAGATGCAAGTAACTGCTGTGTTATTTTTAACTAAAGGAATGAATTATTAGATTTTTTTATTATATGATAATATATATATGTTAATTAACTATTATTTTTAAATATATATTAAGGCTCATAATTTCAATATGAAATTTCTAAGATTTTAAATAAATATATCAAATGAATAAATCTTAAATTAATATTGTAATAACTTTTTATTGTTTATATTTTATAGGTTTTAAACAATGTTTCTGTCATAACGAGCAGTACTTTCACAACTTGCAGTTTATTATATAGGTTACATAAAAATATAAATATACATAAATGAACAGAGCATACCAGAAAATTATTTTATTTAACATTATGTCTTGAATCTGATTCTCTCTCTCTCTCTCTCTCTCTCTCTCTCTCTCTCTCTCTCTCTCTCTCTCTCTCTCTCTCTCTCTCTCTCTCTCTCTCTCTCTCTCTGTCATGTTGAATAAACCAGTTAATAGTTAAAATAGTTTAAAAACCATCAATGCTAATTTAAATAATTTTAAGCTAGCTCAACAAGTGTATTATCACATTGCTTTATATATACGTTTTATTTTCAATTCAACAGTATTTGATAAATAAAAATGAATTTCTTCCTAATTATTTTTAAAATAATTTCCAAACTTCAATAAGTCCTTTAAAAATACACGTATATAAAATAAATTGAAACATCTCCTTTTACTTAAAGGAAAAAAAATCACACCATTTACCACGTCGCTTTTTTCCTTCTTTCAAAATGCCATTTAAATAAATATAAAAAAAAAATCTCACTTCTCTTTTTGTCGTCTTTCAAATCATATATACGTATACAATTCTTTCTTCATTCTTATCAAAATTGTCAAATAGTATAAGTGACATTTTTTTATTCCAAACTTCAATCTTATAAAGGCATATATGCATATAAAAAAAATGAAAGGGGATGATATCAGTATTTTTTTTAAATGTAAAAAAAAAAAAAAAAAAAAAAAAAAAAGGGCGCTGACGACACCCTATGACGAAGCCAAAGTATTGGCATGAAAAAAGATAAGAACTTAAAGAAAAGGTAGAAAAAGATTTTTTTTTCTTTTTAATGTGACACACGTAGAAACATCCTTACTTCTGTAAAACGAGGGGACTTTTTTTTTTCTTGCATCGGATCGAAGAAAAATGCGCAAGCATGGAATACTTGATATATTTTGTGCGTAAAAGTGCATTTGCATATTTTTTTATCCACGCAATATAGGGTGCTTTAAGCCTGTTGCTGCGATGTATAACATTATATTGTACACTGATTTTGTATTCAAAAGAAATGTATGTTAAAATTATAAAATGCAACGATGTAAATTGTATTAAAAATATATATATATTATTATGTGAAGGGGAAAATAAGTTTAAAAAAAATACACAATTTTATTGTATATTTTTCTCTTTTCTGTGTGATTAAAATTTTTAATATATAATAATATCATCAAAGCTTTTAAATTTGATGTAATAATTTTTAACAATGCATAAAAATACGCTTCTGTATATACCGCGGTATGCTGTATTATATAGGTGTGATTTATTACATTATAAAAAGAAAATTAATATCGCGAAAATTGAATTTTTTTAACTGGAAAATATTAAAATTTGATATAATATATTATTAACTTTTTTTATAATATATTTTTATTCTTATTATATTATACTACTCCATTAAATTCATTTGATAAGTAAATTAAAATTACATTATTATTAATTGAATATTTTAAGTAAAATGAAATGAAAGTTAAATATTAGTTTAATTTTTGCCTAATTACATGAATGATATATAAAATAATTAAATTGAAACTACATTAAATTTCATTAATTTGATATTTAATTTATTAAATTCTAAATAAATTGTTCAACATTTTTTAAAAAATTATTATTATTGTTACATTTATTTGCAAAGAATATTTAATTATAATATTCTGTAAAATTCACATCAAAATAAATATTTATGACTTAAATTGACGTGAGATAAATTCAAATACCACTTACTTGTAGTAAAACCAGCAAAAAATTGTTGTAAATTTTAGACCTTCAAAATCAATATTGCATTTTTATTTTTTACATCTTTTTATGTTTAACAATAGGACGAATACAATGCTAACTATCTTTCTTAATATTTGCCTTCAAGGGATTAAAAATTAATAAAGTATAATATGTTCATTAATTTCTCGCTTTCTCCAGCTATAAAGAACATACATACATACATACATACATACATATATATATATATATATATATATATATATATATATATATATATATATATATATATATATATATATATATATATATATATATATATGTATAATGCACACGCGTTTTCAAACAATACAAAAAAAAAAATGTGAAACACTGTAGAGGCTAATAAATTATAAGTCGTTTTTCTGTAGAGTTTCAATTTTTCCTTACAGAATATAAAGAGCTGGTGAATTATAGCCTCGGGTTCAGGGTATTGTTCGCACGAGTGACAAAATCGTCTCCCTAGCTTGAGAAGTTTCCATGATCTGGTTGCACTCGTGGTCCACGCCTTGTCAGGATTGATTTCAGACTCAAGCCACATAGAATACGTAAACAATCTTAAAGTGGCCAGTTCCATATGCAGAAAAACATAACTATTGTTAAAGTAAAATTTAATGCAGAAAACATAGGACGCAGATTTATAAAAAAAAGTCTTTATAAAAAAAAAAGGATAAAATAAGTTTGCTAACTTAAAACTAATTTAAGCATGGCTTATTACAACATTAGGTGTTTTCAACAAATCGTGACTGTTTTTTTTCTTTTTCTTTTTAAAGTTTTTGTTTTCCTTGCACCTATACTGTATATCAAAACTATACATAAAAAGAACTGTATATTTTTGGCATTTTAATAAAATTGTTAGGCACATAACATTTTAATACGTAAAAAAAATAATATACGTCACTTTGTTAGAAAGATAAAACGTAAAATGTCAAAGTATACTTCACCCTCGTTTACAGCAGGGGTAGAGAGAAAGTGTCAAATGTGACGCGGTCAACAATTGGCATTTTCTTTAATATTACTTGATATCCATGCATAGTGAGGGCTTCTGTATATTTGTTTTGTATTTTTTTTATATAGTGACGTTGAGCTTTTAACCTATGACCTTTGTCGTTCATTTTTTTTCTTTCGTATAGTCTTTGGGTATAAAAGATATAAAGTCCAAGTCTCGGAAGACCTACGATTGACGAAGAGAAAACGTGCTAAATTGACAGATGGCAATATACGTATAGTTTTTGTGTTTTTTTCTTTCTTTCTTTCTCTTTTTTTTTCTATAAATTGGTAAGAATGATGGAATGTATTGTAGGTCGCGAGGGAGGTAGTGGTGATGGCTCCAGTTTCCCCAAAGCAATCGTGAGATGCTACTTTTATGGCCCTCGGGATTTTGTCGAGGTGACAGTAGCGTAGCGACATCACTTTACGCTTCATCACACTTTGTGGTGAGGAAAAAGAAGAGAGAACATTACAAGTACGGAATACATTAAAAAAAAAAAAATCATAAAACGTCTCTTTTGCTTTCAGCAATAGTAACTTTAGTTGGAAAATCTAGCATAATTATTTAATCATTTATCCAAAAGATTTTGATAGTAATTTTATTATTATTATTTTTTTTTGGTAAATCAAAACTAATTATTAGTAATTATCGTCAAATTATTCAATGTAAAATAAAATGTAATAAAATAATGCTCGTGAATGATTCTCATTAATACTTGATTAGTATCCTAATTTGGTTTGATATTTGACCAGATGATTTATTTGGTTGTCTGATCTGACAGTAAGAAATATCATGTGAAGCGATGATTTAAAGTAATCAGAGGTCACATGTGTTATTCCTAACAAAATTTTATGCGTAATTTGTCAATTATTAACTGCCTTAAGAGAGGAAATTAGATTTCAGGATAGTTTTCCTTTTGCTGTGTATAGGTAACTTAAAAATAATATGAACCATAAATTATTGTTTTATGATTAAGTTTGTTGCTTCATCAAAGCATTAAGTATATAATAGAAGATTATAATTATGTTCGAATTGTAAGAGGAATTAAAAATCACACTCATCATAAAGTGCATCGACATTAGCTGTACGTAAGTTTTCGCATGAATGCAATATTTTCTCTCTCTCAAAATTAAATAATTTGGAATATTTCAGGATTAATTTTATAATAAAAAAATCACTTTTATTTATAACAAATGTTACAACTTCAAAATAGTAGTTTAATTTTAATGTTTTATTAAATGTAAAATTTATAGAACCTTATATAAATAATTAAATATTTTGAAGATCATTTTCTTGTGAAAGCTTCCAAATTTGGTTAAGAAAATAAATTTTTAATTCAAAATCTTTAAAATTATTTAAAAGCATAATTTCTTACTATACAAGATATGTAATAATAATAATAATTACAAAAACCTAAAAGCTTGCACATATACAGTGTAAAGCTTTTATATATAAATATAATATCTTATAACGTCAAGTTTACTAACTTTGCTTAATTACTATGTAAGATGTTATATATACCTTTTCTTCTTAACTTTAAAATTGTCCTCTCTTCCCTTTTTCATATATTATGTATACACGTTCATCAATAAGCCGTAAGTTATGAGATGCAAGTTTAGCTTTGATCTTTGCTTGTATATCATCTTCTCAAGCTTCTTTGCTCCTTTTATCTCTCAATTTGTCTCTACATAACTTTTTTCTTCTCTTCTTCCCTATATGATGCGTTTAAACTTTTTCATATATTTCATGTCAACTTGTGTTCGTAGGTCCTATACCAAATAACATCTCGTCGTTGTCTTTTTTTTTTTTTTTTTTTTAATTATATTTTTTGGTTGCTTAAATAGAAAAATAGTATTAAAAATATTTTTGCTGGGGTTTTAGAAAAAATTAAAAACTGAAAAGATTGTCGTATCTATAAAATTTTACTTTCTATATACACAGTAACAAAAGGTACATAAAAATATGTAAAATATGAAAAAAATAAATAAAAATAACAATACTGAAATGATGAAAGCGAGCAATATTACATGCAAATAATAACTTATTTTCAAATTCAAAATTCTTTATTCATTTCTTTCAAACTTATTATATGTTATTCATACATTCATAACACAGTTAAAATGCATTTAGCTTAGGTCGTTGCCTCAAAAATGAGACAGTGTAGAATAGATAGTCTATAAAATACATTGACAATCACATACGTACTGAAATGAAATGAGTAACTTGCAATTTTAGTGATGCATTTAAGTCTATATAGTTGTGCAAGTTTTTGATTTCCTTGCGGTACATTGTTTTCACAATGACAGTCAATAATCACCATTACAATAATTAATATGACTTAATTTTTTTTTTTTTTTTTTTTTTTTTTAAATTAAGTCATCAACTGTATTGCATATTTTATAGGAAAACTTTTCATTCTCTTTTAAACATATTTAATTTTTTTCTATCCCAAAAATACATTATTTTCATTACACTAAACTTTGTTTTATTTATTAAAAAATATTTATAAATATTTTGATTCTGTTTTATGATTTCTTTATGAGAAGTAAATCAGAGCATTACTAAAGTTCATAGTAATATTCATATTCATACACAACCTACGAGTCACGATGTAAAAATCTATAAAATCTAATCCTCGATATAATATACCAGATTTCGTGATCAATATTATATGAAAATATATCCATACGACGTGACTACCTACGTAATTTTTTTTTTCATTCTCTCTCCCTCGTCACTCCCAAGTTTAGATTAACTTTATAGGCAGGCTATTAAAGCGGTCTTTTATGTTTGATATACTGAATAATTTAAGTTGGTGTGTATGGAGGTAAGGTGTGATGGAGGCTCGATTTAGTCTTGACCTGGCCGATACTCAAAGCTATCAATCAGTTTAGCCCCCAACCTCTCTCTCTCTCTCTTACTTGAAACTTAAAGTTTTTTTACTGGTTTGCGCACGAGTGCTACCACTTACTTTACTTGCAAGGCTTCTGACATAAACTTTTTTTCTATACTTTTCATTATAACGTACGTCAAAGCGAAAGCATATAATAAGTCAAAGTAAGAATATATTGGAAATTTCCATCAATATACTCACATTGATTTTTTTCTTTAACTTTAATTTAGCGAATAGTGAATTTTACATTAATCATATATTCTAAAAATAACAATTTTAAAGAAACGAAATGTGTTGTTTTGAAAAAAAAAGTATTAAAAAAATGTTTTTTATGTCAAATTTATTTGTGATTTGTTAGGCAAATAAAATTTTAAAGCAATGTGAGTTTGTTGGGCATGTGGCAGCACACAGCAGTAGCACTATAGACGAAGACTTCAATTATAAAAATTTGTACAAAAATTGGTAATACACGCAGCCTTAATCTCTCTCTCTCTCTCTCTGTCTCTCTCTCTCTTCTCTCTCTCTCTCTCTCTCTCTCTCTCTCTCTCTCTCTCTCTCTCTCTCTCTCTCTCTCTCTCTCTCTCTCTCTCTCTCTCTCTCTCTCTCTCTCTCTCTCTCCTCTCTCTCTCTCTCTCTCTCTGGTACTAATTTCCGTTGCAAATTTTTGCTCAAAGTATAAAAACAGATCGATTTGATTCTCTGAGAAAATATTTAATGTATATATATACCAGTACACGTGAAGCGTTAGTAAAATTGATGATGTCCAAGTTGAAAAGCAGGTGACGGTCGCGGTAATGTTTGCCCAGCAACGTTATTAATGATTATCAGAGAGACGTAGAGGATAATTAATCTGGAAGAGAAGTGAAGAAAAAAAAAAACAGCTGCTGTATCACTTTACCATCACTAGCTGACCGAGGTGAGAATTAGGGTGTGTGGTATGTTTTTGAAAATCCATTTTTCATGACTTTTTCTCCTAAAGTTTAATTTTCCATTCGAATGAACGATATACCAAACACATATAAGATTACTTCTACTTAGCATACTTATTTGAAAATATATATTATATAATAAAAGAAAACTGTAGTGGACATATTGTATACATAAGGGTGATTTTTGGTCCATATGTTATATTATTTTTTATATCATTAATAATACTCTGTCAAAAAGTGTTATTTTTAATATTTTCTTATGCTCGTTTACATTTTTTTCTGACTTACTAAAGCCAAATGTATGTTAATTAATGAAATTGTATACAATATCTTAATATGAAACGTTATTTGTATAACGACAAATAAATCAATAGTATTCAATATAGTATCAATACCACCTTTTCAATTTTACTAAGAAAAATCAAACACCTATTTTTTTTTTCAGTAACGCTATACTGTTTGTATTCCTTTAATAAATAACTTTTTCAAAGTAAATATAAATTTTAGTGTTGGAGGTATTAAGGCTGGAAATCAGATACTGCGGGATTTGACTAAAAAATAGCAAAGAAAGAAAAATCTGAAATTTTGCACAGTGATACATTAGTATAATTATGGTTTCTTCAAAAATGTAAAAAAATTGGGGGGGTCACCTTGTTAGATTTTAAATTATGATTTTTTGAAGTGTTAGTCCCTTAAGATCCCATATTAATTTGAATAATTATTTTCTCTCTTATCTGATGGTCATATGGGTTCTGAAAATTTTATCATAGGTAGCTTTTACAATTAACTTTCAAATGACATCATAAAGTTTCAAAGTTTACTGTTTAAATTTTGAGATACAAGCCATCTATATACAACCCTTAAGAAAATTTTATCAATAGAGAAATTTGTTACAATTTTGTTTTTGAAAATAGTACATTTTTGTTAACTTTATTATTATTTTTTCATGAGTAATTCCGTATTCAATACGATGCATATCATGTTCTATTAATATGCAAAAATGAGTTTAAAAGTTTTCAGGATTGCATACAAAAAGGCTTCTTATTTTTTGTAAGCATTTTAAATAACGAGGGAATATAAAACACATAAATATATTACTTTTTGAATAACAATATGTACACTTTATTTCACATTTATTTATTCTTAATAATGTATCATAAAAATATACTTATTTTATCTTGAAAATATAGGACTAACGAACACTCTTTTTGACTATCTATAAATACAATAAAAGATCAGAATTTATTACGTATGCGATAGTTAACCTTACTCTATTTGTCATGGCTCATCAAAAATTACTAACTAATAGTAAAAAGATTATTCCTTTCCATGAATTAAAATTAATATATTAAAATCAAATCAATCAAATGAGAGCGAGAGAGAGAGAGAGAGAGAGAGAGAGAGAGAGAGAGAGAGAGAGAGAGAGAGAGAGAGAGAGAGAGAGGTACAACACGTATACAACAAAGCAAATAACTTTGGTCCATGAGATCAAATATCCAACCAACTGTGAGATACGACAGGAGTATAAGAAAGAGAGATGCTGGCAAACATAGAAAAGGACATACAAACAGTATAAGACGCGTCAAAGTTCATTTATCACTGCACGCACAGAAAGAGAAATGAAGAAAACGAGAGGAAACGAGGGAGGGCATATTATAGGATGGACATGGTTCATATTCATGCCTTTCTGCTCCATTCAATTTTATTCATTTGTCATCCTGACGCAAGATTCTCTCTCTCTCTCTCTCTCTCTCTCTCTCTCTCTCTCTCTCTCTCTCTCTCTCTGACTCTGTCTCTGTCTCTTTCTATGTGTCTCTCTCCAAGAAACTCTTCCTTTCGATCACCTTGCTTTATGTCCAAGCCCCACGAGATCGTCTAAAAACTTGCCACATCAATAGACTCAACTCAGCTATCCCTTACTATAGTAATATGCCGTATACGAAAAGAAATAAAGATTTATGGATTTTTTATAATGTAATTTTTCAAAATCTTCAAAAAATATTAATAACTACAAAAAAAAAAAAAAAAAAAAAAAAAAAAAAAAAAACTTTTTTTTTTTCTAGCATGACAATTTTTATAGACTATATTTGATTAAAAGTTTATGGTTTGACATTATATATCCCTCCCTCTTTATTACGGTTTAAGACTACCCTCGTTTTGTATGGATCATAGAATTTTTTATATTTTGCTGAATGTTTTTTTCGTACCACCCTAAAAAAAAATACAGCTTGGGAGTAGTAAGTGCATTGCATAAGTGATGACCGCAAAGAACTAACGTTTTAACATAATGAAATGAACACCACACCACAGCACCTCAACCGAGAATTTTCTAAGTACAAAACCTCAACTTAAGGGGGATTATGAACAGAGGGGTTGATATATAAATTGTATCTTCTTGTTTCATAATAAATTTTATTGCATTAAAAATTTATGACATTAGCAAAACTTAAGTGTATCAAAACAAAACATAATAAGAATTAGTTTGTTAAAATAATAACTTTGTCATTTTGAATATGCTATATTTGCATATAAGTCATAGAATACTATGACAAATGTTTAAAATTATATATGACAGAAAGCTAAACTATAATATTTAGCAACTCTTACTCTTTGCATTGAATTTATATCAAATTTAATAGAAGCATTGTATTTTCCATGGAAAAATAAAACAATAAAATGTGAAATAAAACTTTAGTATAATGAAGTTCTTTTTCTTTGGAAAATTCTTAATTTTATTTTTAAACTTATTATGCCTTAACGAAGAAAATAAAAAATATGTAATATATAAATAATTATAACTATTAAATTAATATAACAAAAAGTTTTGAAAACTTAATAATTTTTTTTATAAAGTGATCTGTATTTATAAACATTCATCAATACGTAGCTAACTTGCTTGTTTAGCTGTATGTAAAGCTTTACTGAGATTTATTTACGAATGATGTGCTATGGTATATTATTATATAGAAACTAGTGGTATAGCAAAAGTAGAGCTTTTAATAGTAATAATTCACGTAGAAAATGCAATAAATAACTCAACGTATAGTAAATCCTTTTTACTCCCTCGGTAAACATGTAAAGTGTACATATATATAGCAGCACAAATGTGCATAAGTTAAATACGTATAAAGGAGTCATCTCTCTCTCTCTCTCTCTCTCTCTCTCTCTTTCTCTCTCTCTCTCACTTTACTTTCCTGACAAGTTCGATCCTCAAGTAACTTTACTTGTGAACAATGTATAATAATAAATATATGCAAAAAGGGAGAGACATAAATTTATAGCTCTTAAAAGAAAATCCATTTGTACTGCAAATAATAATAAAAAAATGTATATAAATGGCGGGATTCAATTTTATAATGACGTCTATATGCATATCATTTTTGATGATACATATATGACAATCATATAAGAGTTTATACATATATATATATATATATATATATATATATATATGAATGTACATTAATCCTTTTTCTTTTTTGTATTATACACTCTCTCGAAGATATATTTTTTTGTTGAAAACTTTAATCACTTTCTCATGTTGATGTTCAATTGTCCGTTGAAGCGATATGATAATTGACGACATTTTCATCTCTCACATTCATGTATAAGAACTAAAAGATATTCTTCTTATTCATATACTTTTCACATAAAATGACTTTTATATATAACAATGGTTGCTTGATAGATACTTAACAATAAGAAACGTATATATCGTTATATATTATATTATAGTGAATATAACTACTATTATGGAATATAAAGCTTTTTTTTTTTTTTTTTTTTTTTTTTGGTCTTTAGTCATCATCAAAGTTACCAATCTTTTTGAAACATCTTTACACTCAATGCCCTATGAATAGTAATGGATTCAAACCCTTATATATGACTCTCTCTCTCTCTCTCTCTCTCTCTCTCTCTCTCTCTCTCTCTCTCTCTCTCTCTCTCTCTCTCTCTCTCTCTCGGTGTTCATTAACATCGATCAGTTTAATGTATTCATCTGATTTGACTGCCAACGAATTTTTTCCTACTTCAAAATGATAAGGAAATACAGTTTGTTTTTTTTCACATTCATATTTTTTTCTACAGTACTGACAGGAGAAGAGATGATATTATTTTTCAATGACATATTTAATATTTTTATGTAATTTTAAACACAGTTAACTGAGAATAAAAAAAATATATGTTTTATTAGTGATATTGGCGCCATCTAACTAGTTTTGTAAGATTTTGGCGCCCCTTTGACGCAATAGGACCCTATTGCCATTATAGAGACAAATAAATAAAAAAAAAATAAAAAAATATTTAAGTTGAAATGGAAGTTACCGGAAATGAAATGTATGCCGGAAGAAGCAATATTTTCGAGGGGTATATTTAATGATGTCTTATAAAATAAAGAATATGAAAAAATACATAAAAACATTATATATGATGGGAGATATCAAATGTTCTTTTGGCGTAAAGGAAAAGAAGTAAAAGAAAGCACATTAACTTCTTGGCTTCTTACTCTGAACATCAAATTTTTTTTTTTTTTTTTTTTTTTTTTTTATTCTGTTATAAATGTGATAAAATTTTTTTTAATAATATAAGCCAAATATGTTTACTTTTAGTAATATTTGACTTATATACACTACAGCTTTTATCTTAGAATGAAAAATTAAAATTTAGAAATTTTTTCATTTTTATAACTTTTGTTTACCTCCCTTACAAATTTTAGAATGATTACCATAGAGTAAAAAGCTATATTACCACTGAATGATAGAGCTAATACGAGCATGTTTATGACGTCAGAAACATGTATAAAAATTAGTATGAAAATGTTGTGCGGGTTGCATAAATTGAAATTTCTGATCCCTGCTACGGAGCTAAAGTTATTTATGTAAGTTCCATCAAGTGTTTTGTGATATAAATGCATATGTTTTTCTCTGGTCAATTCCTTTAAGTCTTAAATATTAAATTAACACTCATTATAGTTCATTAAGTAATCAATAATCATATTTTTATTTGTTTATTATAATATTCCTAAACTATCAATTATTGCCCTCATGATATACTGTATATAAAAAATAAATTTCATATTTATAAGCGATTAATCATTTTTGAAAAGGACTATAAATTTTGTCGTATATATAATCAAAGTTTCAAATTTAAACAATTTTTTTTTTAAATTTTATTCATTGAATTTTAATTTAATAATTTTTTACCCTCTTTTTCTATTATACATTGAAAAGAAGAAAAAAAAGTTTTAAAAACGTTAAAAATAATAATAATAAAAAAAGAAAGTAATATAAAGTTTAGTTGATGTTTTTATTTCATGTAACATCAGTATAATTACATCTAGTCCACAAAACGTTATGTTCTCTAATAAAATCTGCATAATGACAAACTTTACTCACTAAGTAACGACTTTTAAACTTCTGTGTCTTCTCAGTTTTAAGTCATTAAAGAAAAGCTGATGCTTATAAATGATCATAATAATAAGATACGCTAATTTTTTTATTATTGGTGAAGGGAATAATAATAAAGACACAATGTTACTTTATATTATAAATATAGTATAAAAATATGTTCAACCAAGTGGATAATTTACTTTTTCACATTAATTTTTTTTTATTTACTACGTAAAAATATTTTCTCCTTACAGAAACTTCATTTGCATATTTTTTTTCATTTTTATTTATATTATTATACTTATTTTTCTTTTCTCTCATTTTTTTTATACATACACATGCATATACATATACGTGCAAAATAATTGTAGTTTCTGGATTTTGCAGTAATTAAAAAACAATATTGATTTTCATTTGAATACATGTTTCTGAGAAATCAGAGCCTATAAAAAATTAACATCATGACCAAATCAATTATTCATCGTTATTCCAAAAATGTTAAGGCCTGATTAATGATATGATATAAGGCACTTTAAGTTCCTTGTTTACGTGGAGTGTTGTTTGATAACAGGCGCAGTGAAATCAAATCTCAAGTGTGAAGCATTGTGTACGTAAACTTTGATTAAAACTGGGCGGTTCACTCATTAAAGTGACATTTTCAACTTAACTTTAAAATGAACAATTTAATTCTAACAAACATTTTTTTTCTCTTTTGACGCAATTGTTTTTTTAACGCTACTTTAAAATCATGTTTTTCTAAATTGCTTATTTTAATACACACTATTGTGCATGGCTATGCAGCAAAACGTAATTATAGAATACCTTTTAGCTTTAGAAAAAATTTAAGCTTAATAATTAATATTCATAATATTTATAAATTATATAAAGGAAAGGTATTGATAAATAGATTATTAATAGTTATTTTCTCATATTTTAAAACTATTTAAACTATTATTCAAAACATTTAAAAACCATTTATTCTATTTTAAAACTATTATTTATTTGCAGCATATGAATTATTAATAAAATTTTAATGGAAGGAAAATTTCACACAAAAATTAGATTTCGTAAAAATAAAATTATTTTATATATATAAAAAAAAAGAGTATGTATTTCAAAATAAAGCATATTCCTATAAATTTAAACTTACATTTCATACAAATTGTTTTATATATTTGATTTAGAAGATTATACATTTAAGAAAGTTCATAAAATTTTCAAGAAACACAAATACTTTTCGTTGTTATAATTTATACTAATTTCTTGCATGATGTATACAACAAATTGTATTCCTAAACTTTTTACAACTTTAAACTTGTTGCTATTATGTTGACATGATAACTCATCATTATTACAGTTAGTAAAAATTAATAATTTAGTTGATATTATGCATGTATAGCGCGTGTGTTTTTGTTAATAACCCTTTAGTATCTTTTCGCGGTGGTGGTTACCCCTCTCTAACTCTCTATAACATCTCTCTCTCTCTCTCTCTCTCTCCTCTCTCTCTCTCTCTCTCTCTCTCTCTCTCTCCACTGACGAGATATGAAATATTCATCGTCATTTGTTAACATCACCATAAAGAAGAAAAAAATTATCTGCTCTCTCTTTTTTTTTCCTCACTCAGTTTACAGCAGCAACGCTGCTCATCCAGTAAATAATTAACCAGTCGCTATTAAGCACTCTGTGTGAAGCTACATTAAGCTTGGCAGCCTTCTATGTATATATGGTTAAAGTGTATATTGAAGGGGGTGCTATACGTAGAGAGAGAGAGAGAGAGAGAGAGAGAGAGAGAGAGAGAGAGAGAGAGAGAGAGAGAGAGAGAGAGAGAGAGAGAGAGAGAGAGAGAGAGAGAGAGAGAGAGAGAGAGAGAGAATGGTACGGATGGGTGTACAAGAGCAGAGATGCAAAAGGCCTAGCTGTGAATATTTAATGTAACAACAAAACATTTTAGAGAGAGAGAGAAAGCAAATTACAACATCACTACTATACTCTCTACCCCCATTATTTTAATATGTTGTATATTTCGAATACTCATCCGCCTATACTATATATAATGTCTACATTGTAATAACTAAAAGTCTAATTTAATTTCTTGTTCAACGATTTCTATATTAATATATATTATTCAGATTATCATGTTGAAAGGGGTGGCAAATAAAATTCTACTTGTTTGTTTCTAAAGAGCATATTTCAATTTGAGTTTTTTTTTTTCATACACAGCATTGTTATATATATATATATTATATATATATATATATATATATATATATGTGTGTGTGTGTGTGTGTGCGTGTGTGTGTGTGTCAACTTTTGGATAACATTATCATGATATAATGCAATTTTTATATCATGAAATAAGGCTGACTTAATATTTATTTCTATATAACTTTAGCTCCTCTAGAGTGTTATTATACTCTGTATATTTCTGCAAATTCTGTTGGTTTTAAATTATTATATAAGTATTTTGTTATTAATTGAATTATTTAATTGCAATTTTTTTTATTTGCAACTTAAAACACATTAGCATTAACATTGAATATTTAACAATGTGCAAAACATTTCTTTAATGCCCAAATAGAAAAAAAAAATACTATAGGGTGTGTACGCATGACGTCATTCTGAGTGCTTTTCGGATGCTCTTCTTGAGCAATGAATAACATTGTTTAGCATATATATAGGACAAACATAGTTTTTGGCTTTCTTTGGATAATTAGCTATTTTTTGGTTATTATTATTCTTCTTGCATACTTGAAAAACTAATTCAACCTTCGTTAAAAATTAACTATTAGTTTATTAGCTATTAGCGTGGAAAATTAGCTATTTTTTGGTCATTATTATTTTTCTTGCATACTGGAGGTACTATAATTCAACCTGTTAACAGCATCAATGCTCTCAAAAAAAATTGCGAAGTATTTTTAAACTGGCAAAATGTGCCATTTTCCTAAACCGGCCAATGTTATTTAGTACTCACTTATGACGTTGACTTTTTTAACATGAATGAAACCACCCTATATATTATATAAAAAATATATTATTATATATACAGTATATTATATTAGAGAGAGAGAGAGAGAGAGAGAGAGAGAGAGAGAGAGAGAGAGAGAGAGAGAGAGAGAGAGAGAGAGAGAGAGAGAGAGAGAGAGTTTGTATAGTTTATAACTCGATATATATGTTGCAATTGATGCTTATATTATATATATATATATTTTTTATTATTAATATTATTATATATTCATTTTATATCATTACTTTTTTTTTCGGGAATTCGATTAAATTGTCTAAATGGACAAACAAACAAACATATATTTTCAGCACTTTTTATATTATTGCCTGAACTTAACTTATTTTATTATTATATATTCATGATACCTTGATATAAATATGATATATTATTATTTCATTCACCATCACTTATAAAATAATATAATTATTATTATTATACTTTGTACTACACCATAGTATATATATACTATATACTTATACTATGGTACTACTTGTACTTTTCTCTACCTCAAGTGTATATAGAAAATCTTTCTCTTCTCAAGTAAAACTAGAGCTGCTATCTACCGGTGAATGCATGTATAAACTGTAACAATATTTTCTGTAAATTAATTTTTAAATATTTTGTTCTTTTGTAATTTATTAACGCAGTGCCGATCACTGTTTTTTCGATCAAGATCAAATCAGGAATATATAGACTCTGGCGCGAACATTATCAGATCACGATCAGATCACTAAAGATCAGATCTTATATCATAAATATATCATTTGATTTATAACTACAAGATCACAATTTTTTCTACAGTGATATTTTTGCTATCAAAAAAGCGTCATATTAATTGAAAAAAAAAAATCATTTGCAGTATAGATTTGAATATATACAACACTTTTTAATTGGGTTCCCGAAGATTTGCTTTCCAATTTTAGGTATAAATTATATAGCTTTATTGTATAGTAGCTTTATTACATTGTTCTTTTCAAAAATTGTTAGAATGCAACACTTTTTTAATATATTCCTGATATAATTTTATATTTCAACTATAATATTTATATTTTTCAACTTTTTGAAATGGATCTAAAAACTGTAGCAAACGAAGACCCCTTGCACATCCTTGCGCTTTGTCGCCATGTTTGTGGTGCCTATAAATGCATTGTCCAGCATAGAGGGGAAACATCATTTCTCCAAAAATTTCACATAAAAAGAGTTTATTTCAACTCAACGAAATTTTCTCCTATTCTTCGAGCTTAGATGCTAGATAAGGCTTTGATAGAGGTTTAAAGCTTAATTCTTACGCTATTAAAAAAATAAAAATGACGATTTTCCCATGCTGGTCTATGTATTCCTGACCAACAAAATGGCGGCTCTTAAATATGAGTGCAACCGGTCTATATAGTAATTCATAGCTCAAATAAAAATAATATATAAATTTTAATCAGTTCACTATATCGCAGGTCAAAATGATATCTTGATCTATGATTGAAATTTTTATTAAAAAATCAAAATCTTTACATGCAACTCTCTGATTAATAAGACAAAAGAAAAAAAGTTAAAAAAAAAGTACTATTAGTGTATTAGTATATTGCTGCTGTACTGCAATATATCACTGTAGAGAATATATATATATTTTTTTTTATTTTGGACATTGGAGTCTCAGGGGAAATTTAAAATTATTGTCTCGCGGTGAAATTCAACTGAACATCAAATGCGCACTCTGTTTTTCTGATTTTGTTTTTAAAATTTTTTGCAGATTTTTTGTTTACACTTCTTTGAGCAGCGAAGACCTGTCCTGTGTACCTGTAACCTCTGTAAGTGACACATTTGAGAGAAATTCCTTATTATTCCTGCTGGTAAATGAAAAATGAAATTCCTCGTTCAAGGTAAATATAAGAAAATAAATTAAATGCTTAAATGGTTTTACGTCAGTGTCAGTAAATGCCCATTTATCTGAAAATAAAGGTTCGCATGGTATCATCTTTTTATTTGTAATCATCAGAGATGTTTTTGCATAAAAAAAAAATCGTTTGTTGAGTTTACTCTCGTTCATTTGCCCTGCATTTGCTCGCGGTGAAGATCTTAAAAAAGAAAGTAGCAGAAATTATTTGTTTAGCATCATGTGTAATACTTGTCCATATATACAAAACATTTACATACTCGAATCATATCTGCACATATACATGTACAGTACATATACTGTATGTACATTTACATATATGTATACTACAACTACAGACTACAGTACAGTATGTACATGTATTTATATGCATATTATAATATAACACATACAATATATAACAATAAAATAATAAAATCTGCATGATGGATGGATATATATATAGTGTATGTATATGCATATCATATTGCATATGCAGTGGGATTTATACTACTTTTATGTACTTTTATGAATGCATAATACCATAAGAACTTAATTATGATATTCTGCAAATACATATGTACCTACATATTACGCTATGTAAACTTTTAATATTTGTATTTGTACATATATAGTTTAATATATATAGAATTTTATATGTTGTAGATATAGTGATGTCACTGGGCAGTTGCAAAACATTAAATGATGTATGTTCGCCACCCATCCCAGTATCCAAGGTACGTATTCATATATACACATATACAAACTCCTCTTATTATTATTTTTATATTTTAAGAGTACAGATGCATTCATGCACATATAATTTTTCTTTTCTTCCATATATACTGTGCATAGCAACAAGCAACTTGTACTGAATGTGAAATCGAATATTTGTTTTGGAAAGTTAGATTACTGTACTATATTTATATATATATATATATATATATATATATATATATATGAGCCTGTAACATAGAATCCCCTGCTCACAGATTCCCTGGATCATAGGATCTACAATACGCCCCTTTGCTTAAGGGGGGGAATTGTGGGCGGGCCAGGGTCTAGCGAATGAAACGCTGGCAACCATGTCGTGTGGATTATAAAATCAGGGGATTCTATAATCTGATTTTTTAATTATATATTTAATTTATTATTGTTTTTTTTTAAATATATTTTTATAATTAAGTATATAGAATTCGACGTATATGCTTATAGACTTCCCTGCTCATAGGATCCCCTATTATATTTTAAAATATCATGAAATGAAATATTGCATCATCCTTATACGGTTTAAAAAAAATGCTTGAGATGCATTTGGATTAAAGTGAACTGACAGTTCAAAAAAAAAAAAAAAAAAAAAAAAAAAAAAAAACATGATTGAATTTTTTACTTTTCATATAGATAATTACTTTGTTTTTTATACGCAGAGACAAAACACAAATTACGTAATTTATGCTGCATATTAAATAACCATTAAAATTTTAGAGCATAATGTTGCTATTTTGGATTAATTATATACATTGACTGATAAAGGAACAACTGTTTTGAGGCTGACTATAAGCGATTTCGTTCACATCCGCTTCTGTTTCTCCTTACACTGCACAGTGATTGCTTATATGTTTACTCAAAAAGCGGAAAAGGAAGTGACCGGAAGAGGAAACCACGTGACGGTAAAAGTGGGAGGTAGCTCAGGCCTAGCTTGCTGCTGGCACCAACTTTTATCCTACTTTTACCGTCACGTGGTTTCCTCTTCCGGTCACTTCCTTTTCCGCATTTTGAGTAAACAAAAGCGGTCAGTAGTAAGTCGAAATGTCGAAACGGAAACGGATGTGAGCAAAATCACTTATAGTCGCGGCTTCCAAACAGTTGTTCCTTTATTAGTTAATAAGTATTAATGCTGAACATCTCAATTATTATGACGCGAAATCACTTTAAATAACATAAAAAATAATAAAGAATTATAAATGTTGCACTGCATTGAGCTAGCATAATTGATACGTTTATTGTTTGTTTTTGTTTTTGTTTTTGAACAAATTAATTTTACACATGTTATATTTCTAATAAAGAGTTACAATTCCAATGATGAGCTCTTACGTTTTCCGTGCGTGTGTGCACAAAAATAATAATAAATAAAACTTTAACGTATAATCAGTACGGCAAGAAGAAATTACGTAATTTATACCAAATTTATGTCATAGCATAAATCTAATAGCATAAAGTAATAAGACAGTATATAAATACTGTAAAATAATTTAATGGGTTTCTGAAAATGTTATCATAGTGTATAGCTGTTACTATTAGTATTAGTATTAACTTTTAAATGACATATCATAATGTTTCGGAGTTTTCTTTTTAGATATAAATATACTATAGCCACAGGGTCGGACTGGCAATCAAGGGGCCTCGTCCGCAAAAGGGGTGTAACACCCTCTTTAGGGGCCACAAAGGGGGCGTAACACCCTAGTTACGCCCCTTTTTGGGCCTTTGGGGCCTCCAAACAGGGGGGGCCACGTCCGCAATTGCGGACTTGCTCTTATGGCCAGTCCGAGCCTGTATAGCCATATACAGTACAACCCTATATAGCATATTATAGCATTGTAATATCTATGCTATGTAGTTAATATGCTGTTCAGCACAAATTGTAATGAACTGAATAAATATTGCTGAGCATTTTTGTCCGTGAATGAAAAAATTCTGTGAGAATATATAAACTGAATAGAAAAATGAAAGTAATCAATGACTATAGTATGGGAAATAATTAAATGTATGATGATGCTCTATTCTTTAATCGACAGCAAATATTAAATTACAAATTAAGAGTATTTTATGTAGGCTTTATTTGTATCCTTGTTTGATATATAAAAATATATTAATATTGGTATTGGTGTATCAATGTAAACTTTACCCCCACCCTTATCTTACATTCAGCAGTGTATTATTATTCCGTCACTTAATATAACGTTGACAATATAAACAGCTTGTATTATATATGTAACAATAATGAAAAGTTTGAGTCGAAACGAATTTCAGATTGTAATTTTGTTTAACTATATGGCTATACTTATTATCTTATTATGCATACAGCTAACTATTTACCGCTGAAGAAATAACGTTTATACCAACAAGTTACTGTTTAAACCTTTTTTCAACCTAGTTATTGGTTTGTACTGAAGAGTTACATCTATGTAACTAAATAATTTTTTTAATTTATGTTTTCCGTGCTTTTTGGTAAAACTTAAGCATAACAGAGGTCTTCCGTATTGTTACCTCGTATAGTAGAGTTTTTTTTTGTCATGAGACTATCATGAGCTATCTGTTATATAGAGCTCATGATACTAGTCTCATGACAAAAAACCTCTATTTACAAAAAGATTAACTTCGATTTAATGTAAATTAGGACGCACAGAATATGTAGGTGCTCATGATACTTGTAACTCTTAATTATAGCATTCTAACATAACCATATATATAATTAATTTTTTCAAAAAAAAAAAAAAAAAAAAAAAAAAAATGTGATTGCTATATAGCAGAGTAGAAAGTAAATCATTGGAATTCATACCAATAAGAATACACAAAATTTGAAAAAATAAAGTTTCAAACTTTTGGCGCTCTAACGGTATAGATCAATTGACTTAATTATCATAATTCATAACATTATGTATATTTTAATAAATACATAAATTATGACAATTATAATAATTATGAAAAGGAAAATTAATAAAAAATTAAACATCTACAGAATCATCAAAAATTATATTTTCATAATTATTTAGTATTCTAATTAATGTTAGTACTTTCAATTGATCGATATATCTTTGAAAAATCATATAAAAATTAAATAATAATTAAAATAGAACCTACTCGTTTAGTCTACAGATCATACGATCTACGATATCAAATTATATTAATGAAAAATAAAATAAAAATAAAATAAATTATAATAAGTAAAACCAGATCATATAGCTACAGATCATACGATCTACAATTCCCTGTTAACCAATTACTTTTAGTACCCGCCCACTTACTTACCCTTACCATCCCCCTGTACCTTTGCCCCGCCTTTTTGGGGATCCTATGAGCAAGGGAGACTGTGAGCAGGGGATCGTAAAAGATGACCTCATATATATATATATATATATATATATATATATATATATATATATATATATATATATATGAATGCACCTAATAAGACTCAATTTTAAATTATTCTACATAACGGCATAACAGAGTACACTGGGGTCCTGAAAAATAAAATCAAACTGAAGGGTTAATCTCTCCAAGTGATTTATAAATTAGAAACCTCTTTAACGCAAGCAGTCAGATTTTTGGGGGGGGGGGGGGGGACTAGCGTATGCATCAATGCTTATTATTTTCTCTTGTTCTTTTAATATAGGCTAAAGAAATGACAGAATGGCAAGAGAATTTGAATTCAGTGACTGACAGAGACACATTTTTACTGAGTAACGAATTGTTCACAGACTGCACATTTACAGTAGGAGGAGATGTGAAGGTATGATTGTTATAGTGTAAGCATGTTATAAGAAAAATAACTGATGTTATATCCCCTTTATTCAGAAGTTCATGTGTCATCGCCTGTACTTGGCAAAGACAAGCTCAACATTTGCTGCCATGCTGTACGGGCGAATGTACAAGAAAAATGAAGTGATCCACTTGCCTGATGTTACTCCAGAGGCTTTCAGTGCAATGCTTGAGTAAGTTGAAAATAATTGCTGAATTTAAATGCATGGTCAAATATATTATCACAATCGTGTGTACAGAGCTCTGTCCACTAGTTCGAGAACGGGTGCAGCGGCGGCGCAGCGTTTTCTCATAAAGATAGCATAGTGTGTTTGCGAGTTGCCTATACAAATCGTTCTTAAACTAGTAGCCAGAGCTGTACATATATGAACAAATTTGCAAATTTCAACTTTCAGCAAGCAACGATAGCTACCTCGAGATAAGGAATTTAACATTGTTGATCATATTGCTTTTCTATCAAGTTGTCCCCCTCCCTCCTGCAGGACTGGCCAAAGACATAAATAGACCTGTCAAACCTAAACAACTCTGCCACTGTTTTACCTGTGACACACACTGGCACACATTGTGTTTCTAGCAAAATGTGTACTTTCATTTTCTATCACCTTGCGCTTCTATCATAGTGATACTGCCCAGTCCTGCAGTGCAGTGCAGTCAGACAGTGGAAGTAGTAGCCCACGCCAAGCTAGAGGTATCTTGAGACGAATCATCAATCCTTCTCATCTCATTTATTTCTATTATAAATTACACATGTTTGAACATGTTGTTGGGTTTATCCTGTTGTGGGGCGTAGAACTCATTTTTCAATTTTATGTATGTTACAGGTACGTTTACAGTGGTAAAATTACACTCAGTGAATATAGCTACATCACAGTGTGTAACCTACTGTATCTAGTGAAGAAATACTTGCTCCCCAAGTCACTTCACGACCAGCTGAGGACTTATCTCTGTGAGCATGTGCTCCTAGTCCCTGACAATGTGTGGACTGCCATTGAGTTTGCCAGATGTAATGATGAGCCAAAACTTTATGAAAAAGCTTGGATGGTAAGATAAATAAATATTACTTTTTTTTTAACACACTCCAGTAATGTCTTAAAAAATTGCTTAAAATATTAGACATCTCTCACTATTTAAATAGCTCTAATGAATAATAGTAATAATAATACAAAAGGGGGTGAGGTAAGCATTATCTGACAGGGACACCTTGGGTATGTGAGAGAGAAAATAATTTCTATCCCAGGCCAAAATTAAATACAGAACAGAACACCATACGAAGCTAAGCTATACCATATTATAGTAAATAGCAATTAACCAAATACACACAGTTAAACTAGACTAAAATGTGTGAATGCAATGGTTAAGAAAAATTTAATTTGATATCAAATTAGCACTGCATGCTATTATTTAGCAATGCTACTAGACATGTGTAAGTATTACCATGGTTCTCATATACCTGGCCCTCTTGCAAGAAAATGTCATTAACTGTACCTGTATTGTTGATTTCTTGTGTAGGAAAAGTTTTGATCAAAATATATGGCTATACTATACTCCATGAATTTTAAAATTAATTAAGGAATCAAGTTTTTATATTTTCCAGGCTGCAGGATTGAGAAACTTTAAATAAGTGCTAAAATACATCACTTAACTTATTGCAATACTTATTACTTATTATTGCAATAGATAATGCAATTGTATTGTACTTGATATTTCTGTGTACAGTATTAAAACTTTTTTTTTAATTTATTCAGGTTGTGGAGAGCGAAACAGAGAAATTTCTACGTTCAGAGAGTTTTGTTGACGTGACAATGATGACGCTCGTGGCTCTTGTTCAGAGAAGCATTCTGTCCTGCTCAGAAGTTCTATTATTCCAAGCCTGCATGTTTTGGGCCTACAATGAAATTGGAAGACCAGACTGTCCACACACAGAAGTGCGAGAAGTTTTAGCACCAATTCTTCCACACATCAGATTCTTGGCAATGCCAGGAGAAGATTTTGTCAAAGAAGTCAAGGGCTGCGGTCTTCTTACACCAGAAGAATTTCTACCTATTGTGATCAATGCTTTGGTACCAAATTGTGAGCCAGTACCTGACACAATTTGCAATATAACATTTCAACGTAATAGTAAAACCTCTTTTTATGTTCATGGAGTATCAAATATCAACCAAGATTTCAAATTATTAAAAGAAGTTCAAGGAGAACTTAATACTGTAGCTTATGCAACGTCTACAGCTCTTGCTGGTGAACAATTGATTGGTATTGAAATTCCATCACAAGAAATAATTCAACCATCAAATGGTGAAACCTATGAGGAAAGCTTAACAGTTATTGTTTATAAAACTTACAGCAATGAAATAATTAAAAAAGTAAGATTCAATGAAACAGTTCCCTACAACTCTCTTATCTTAGTTTTATTTGATGAGCCTCATGTAAATGCAGATTGGCTACTTGCATTAACTGTTAGAATTATTTTTCATAAATCTGGAGTGTATCCTTTCAAACCCAAATCTTCAATAATAAAAAAAAAGCCAGGTTTCAATACAAATCTGAGATATGATTGCAATTATGCAAAGTTTATTCACAGTGTTATATGGTTAAAGAGTTCATTTTAGTAAATAGCCTATAGATGCTAATAATTGTTGTTTTTGTTCAAAGCTGCATCAAGTCTGATATATTTTATATAATGTCTTTTGTTTTTGTGCTATACTTTTTATTCTAGTGTAAATGTCATACTTTTGTATTGTTTTTTTATTATTAATGTAATATTATTAAAAGTTGATTCTATTTCAAAATATTCTAGGTATAAAAAATACTTTGATAATTAAATAACTGTAGTGTATTATTCTCTTTTGTTTGTGTTTTTATTTGTGTTTTGCAAATGTTCAGGATAGTGTACTGTATTTGAAATTAATATGTTCATAATTTAATAAATATTAGGAACAAATCGTTAATGCAATAATTGATAATTAATTCAAAGATTTGATAGAAAAACACATAGATATATTACGAAAAATTGGGGAATGGGAGATAGTATAAGCTTACACTAATAGAGCTACACACGTGGTAGAGAATATTCTAACCCAGGCCGAAAGGAAATTTAAAAACGTATGTAAGTGGCTCATATATTATTCTGTAGAAAGCGAGGTTCATAAAAAAGTAAGCACCATAAATTTGTTAGGCAAACAGAAATTCTCCTCTGGGAAATAGGCTAAATTTTTCAATCCCCCCCCCCCCCCCCTCCCAGTAATATTTAAAAGGGAAAATGTATAGACATATATATATTTTTTTTTTGTGGGCATTATGTTTTACGTTAAAAGAAAAATTTCACAATTTTCAGATGGGGCAGTTAGGCTGAAAGACATTTAGGTTGGGGAAAAAAAAAAAAAAAAAAAAAAAAAAGCATTTCTGAAATTTTTTTAATTATAACTTTTATTATTTTTACTGAATATTTTATTTGTTGTTAAAGTGGGTCTTATAGATTTGTAGGGCTGGTATTTTTTTCAAATTATAATTGTTTTCCTATTAAATTGAATTTTATTATGTTTTATAATAATAGCCTAATGTTATATAACATAGTAATAAAATGTCTGTATATAGTGTGTTGACCATAATTAATTGTGAGTCTTACATGAGATATATTATAATATAAACTGTGTAGCATAACTAAAAATAATTGTCTCAAAATCTCTTGGTCAATCTAATTTAAATGTTTAAATCAATATTTTTGAAACTTTCATACAGTTTGTTTTATAATACACTTTTTATATTGCATGAACCAAAAGATATTAGTTTGAGTGTCAAACACAAGTTTGTGATATTGTTATTATAGCAAAAATGTTTTTTAACTGCAGTTTTGTGCCTGTATTTTTATGTTAAAAAACTGTTGCTCAAGAGAAGAAGAATCATATTATAAATATGCAAAGTCAAAACAAGTGACATTTTTGTGTTGCTGCGGTGATGTGCAGCAATGTGCCTCATGAGTTCTTAAGTGTTCAACTAAATATCTGTGAACAGTGAAGTTTGAAATGTGTTAACAATTTTCTTTAAAAAAAAAAAAAAAAAAAAGTTTTAAAAATTCCAGCTATGCCAAATTTGTGTCTCTGTCTACTCCCTACTCTCTACTTGCTGATGCTGTGCTGCAAGGAACTATAAGGAACATTCTTGGTTAGTCATATAGTTATTCTGTTTAGCTGCTGTGGTGTTTGCTCTATAACTATATTCGTGCTAAACATCATGATTTTTAATCCATTGAACTAATTTAACATTTAACCAGGTATATATCCAGTCTTTTTGTGGCAAAAATTTGAGTTTGCATTCCTGCATTTTGACCACTTGTGTTGGATTCCTTTTCTACCATCTTATATAACCATGTCTGGATCTGGAGGTGAGCAACAGTCTTCTAATTTACTGGTGCTGAACAAGGTTAGTATCATCATTCTATACGTATTATAGTGGGGGGGGGGGGGGGGGTCAAAACATTGTAGATATAGCATAATATAAAATTATGTATAATAATATCTAAATTTATTTTTAAATTTAATTTTTGCAGGCCAAAGAGATGAGTGAATGGCAGCAAAATTTTGAAACTGTGTCTGAAAGAGATCTATTCCTATTGGAAAAAGAACTGTTCACAGACCTCACTTTTGCAGTGGGAAAATTTGCCAAGGTTTGTAGGTTTTTCTTAATAATTATTTTGTCACAGTACAAATATGCATGATGCTTTAATTGCCAGCAATGAATACATAACGTCTAACATTATGTATGTCTAATACATAATAATTGTCATAATAGTCAACTTTACATAATCAGGATTACATCACTGATGTTGATCATTTTTAATTTTATGTTATTTTTGGCTCATTATATGACTTAAATATGTTAAGATATGAGGTTTTTAGGATTTTAATTTCCCACTCCAGATTTTCTGAAACACATTAAAATTGTACATCACTCAAGTCATATCTTTAATATGTCATATATGTGAAACTCTAATATCAAAGTTGTCTTCAAAATGAAGTTACTAAAATGTTCAGTTGCTAAATGTTGACATTTTTTATATAGAAATAAGATTTTATTGTGATCCATGCTATTTATCTGCATCTTTTAGCAAACCAAGTTCTGTATCTGGAGCGATCTGGAGAGCGTATTCACTTATTGCATACTTTTTTCACCTTGCTTTTTACACATCCTCAGTACTTTTTGAGTTGTGCTTTTATTTAAATGCTTTTGATTGAATGTCTTTCAGAATTTCAGGTGCTAGCAACCTAAATTTAATATGGCACGCCGTCTATTTCAGGACAAAATTAACATAATTTATCATCAATTAATTAAATGACTTAAGCAATATATTTGACGTTAAAATTTGATAGGGAGAAACCAAATGAGAGTTGGCGCCAGGCAGCAGCATCAACTGAAAATCTGAAATGGCGATATAGTGGTTTAAAAAAATATATATTTGAAAAATATATATATCATGCCATATATTGTCTATGGCATGATAAATATATTTTTCAAATATATATTTTTAAACCACTATCGCCATTTGAGATTTTCAGTTGACGCTGCTGCCTGGCGCCAACTCTCATTTGGTTTCTCCCTATCAAATTTTAACGTCACATGTTTGTCCATACCGCGATGGTATCTTTCCTTTTCCTAGATACATAAGTAATATATTTTATTAATAATATTTAATATTATTTTATCTAGTAGTCTACTAAATGCCCCTTGCAAAAGAAGTGATCTGATTATAAGAAGATGCCTAATTTACATTTTTTTCTTTTTCTTTTACATGTTTGTAGAAAATCAAATGTCACCGTTTGTACTTGGCAAAAACAAGTTCAGCATTCTCTGCTATGCTGTATGGAAATATGTACAAAAATCATGAAGTGTTCCACTTACCTGATGTCCATCCAGGTGCTTTCAAGGCCATACTCAAGTAAGTGTCTGCAACTATTCTGCTGTACTACAACTGACTGATAAAAAGTTGATAGGATAACACATTGAGAGATTTGAAAAATTGGAGACCGAGCTGTTAATTGATAGGGACACTTTGCATAAAAACCTTCCAGTCTTATCATTCCAGTACTTGCTCTCAGCCAGCCACAGCTTGCCGTTGCCTAAGATTAAGTGGGAGCTTCTCTCTCCTCGCCATGCTGATGAGGCTCAGTAAGGCACAACCCCATGGCTTGTTCCCATGGCTTAGTGAGGTGTCACAAGTAGTGGCTTATTTGTTTTTGCACCACTGCACTAGCAAATACAAGCCAAAACCACCCATTAAGCTCAACCCTCTATAAAAACTCTTGCATAGGTAATAATGAGCTCACTATAAAATAACAGTTTGCAATTTATAAATATCTATCAAGTTTAATGTGATAGACGAAGCAAGTCTCTGTCAATAGTCAATAGACCCCTTGCACATCCTTGCGCTTTGTCGCCATGTTTGTGGTGCCTAATGCATTGTCCAGCATAGGGGAAATATAATTTCTCCTAATTTTTCACATAAAAAAAGTTTATTTCAACTGAACTGAACGATTTTTTTCTTCGTATGTTTCAAACTTATTAGGCCATGTATTCCTGACCAACCAAATGGCGGCTCTTAAATATGAGTGCAACCGGTCTATTAACAGCTCTATATTTCCTATTCCTCAAGTTTTTTTTAAATCAATGTGTGTTTAGCCTTTTATCAATCAAAATTATCACAAAATCAAATTTGTTCCTTAATTATTACTGTTACTCTTATTATTATTATTTTTTTTTTAGTGACACTCTGCATAACTAAATTCAGCTAATGTATTGCTTGGTGTTTAATAAATAAATATATAAAATTGTTATGCAAAAAAGTAGTAATAATAAAAAAAGTAATAATAACTGTAAATGTTTACGATACTAACCGCGATGCCCCCCCTCCCCCCCCCCCCCCCCCCCCCCCGCAATTAGAATATATGTTAATAAATTGTTGTTATGTATTCAAAAAATGTTTTATAATGTAATTAATATTTATAGGTACATTTACTGCGGAAGTATCGAGCTCAGTGAATACAGTTACATCACTGTGTGTCATATGCTGTATGTAGCCAAGAAATACTTGCTGCCAAACTCACTCCACCAGCAACTGAGAAAGTATCTGTGCAATCATGTTTATCCAGACAATGTGTGGGATGCCATTGAGTTTGCCAGCTCCAATGATGAACCACAACTGGAAGAAAAAGCTTGGGAGGTAATGATAGTAAAAATAAAATATTAATTGACGTTTAGTTGATACAAAAGTTTGTGCTCATAAATATTGTGAAATGATAAGTCTATAAACTTTATATTTTTATCCCACATTATTATTATAAATTTGTCTTTGTCAATAAATTGAAGGCTATAATTAAAAGAGGATCTAGTCTAGTGAAAACAACAATAATAATAAGTAATCCGTGTACAGAACACAACAATATAATATACTATAAAAAATAAAGCTCTAGCAAAAGATGTTGGAGTTCAGTCTATTGTGATATGTAATATTCTTTCTAAGTGAGAAGCTTTCTGGACCCAAAGCATTTATTTTCCTGAGTTCCAATTCTATTTTGACACAAAAATAAAAACAAAGTATCTGAATTCCTGAAAAACAGTTAACTTACAGAATACAGTAAACTCTCAATTTTGTGAAGTTCAGGTCTGTGAATTTCTCAAATTTGTGAAATGCTCAGTTATTGGGTCCTCAGCAGCTGGGGGGAGGGGGGGGAATATAAAAATATAAAATATACTTCAATATAAGCATGGCAATGTTACAGCTTGCGATTTTGTGAAATGGCCAATTTCTGGATATCTTGTGATTTTACAAAATCAAGAGTTACTGTAAGGGTCGTGTAACTGTGAAACTTTCAATGTAGAAGACAAATTGTAATGCTAATTCTTTACATTCTCTACCAGAGTGTAAAATTAAGAGTGTACTCTAAAATTGCGTGCAACAGCGCTCTGTTAAATATTTTGCACCCTGGCAGCTTGTTTATTATTTTTATTTATAAAACTCTATTTTATAATTATATCAATATTAATCTACTGTGGTAAGGCCCTTGCTGGTCTTTCTACCCTTAAGTATTCATTGAATATGGCTTTAATGAGGTTTAAAAAGGTTTAATGAGAGAGAGAGAGAGACTGCAATAGATTTTTTAATTACTGTACTTTCTTAAAAATTAATTTTTTTTCTGTGTGTTGCAGTTTCTTGAGTTCGAGACAGCAAGATACCTAGATTTGGACAGTTTTCTCCAAGTAAGAATGCAGACATTGCTGGCTCTGGTTAAGAGAGACAGCCTGGCATGCACTGAGGTACAGTTGTGGCAAAGCCTGCATGCTATGGGGACACACTAAAGTTGAGAAAACAGGACGAGGTGAGGCACAACTGAGGGAAGTGGTGTATCCGGTGATTGAACACATCAGGTTTCTTGCAATGTCTGCTCAAGAATTTGTCACACAGGTAACAAATAGGAAAATACTGTATGAGGAAGAAATGTTTCCTATTCTCATCAACTTGAATGTTAAAAACTTTAAAGATCTCCCTGAATCTATATGTAAAATATCTGCAGCCCGTGAGAGTCCTAATTGTTTTTTTGTGTTGGGCACTCCATACAATTCAAAAACATGTACTAAAAACGCTTCCAAAATCAATGAAAATTATTTGCTTAATGCACATGATAATACCCTGTGTGGTATTGAGATTCCAACACAAGTGAATAAAATTACCAAAAACACAGGTTGTGATGGATCATATGAGGAAGATCTTACTATAGTGATGTTGATGTACCAAAACCCATTTAATAAAGGTGAACCAGAAGTTATTTCTAAAAGAGTAAATCAAATGGTTTCATACAACTCAAAAATTGATGTTTCATTTGAAGAACATATTCTGGTCAAGAATACAATACTTAGCCTTATTGCTATTGAAGTAGTATTCCACAAGTCTGGTATTTATCCTATAAAATCTGATGCCATTTTGCCTAAGGAAAATTCAGTTTGGGATAGAAGTGACCCTAACTTAAAATTTGAAACTAAATTTGAGACATTTTTATGCAGTGTTGTATGCAAGAAAATTAAATAATTGTAGAAGTAAATATATATATTTTTTGAAAGCGCATTATTATTATTATATTTATTAAACACCAAGGTGTACTTTTATAGTATAATCATGTAATTTAAGTGTACTTTTAATTATGAGGATCAGATATAAGCATTATTAACAATTTGGGACTTTGTAAGGAACAAATATTGATCAATAATTATATGATTGATAAATTATGATGTACTGTACAGCTCTGGACTAAAGTTCCTGAACGGGGCAGTGGCGGCTGCTGAGTTTTTCTCATAAAGATAACATAGTGTGGTTGCAGGCTGCGTATGCAGATCATTTGGGAACTTTTGGCCAGAGGTGTACAGCTCTGACCAAAAGTTTAAGAACAATTTCTGTAGACACTATATGCTATCTTTATGAGAAAACGCATCAGCAGCTGCAGCTCTGTTCTCTAACTTTTGTCCAGAGGTGTATAGTTAGAGTAAAAGGTTACAATTTAAAATTTATCCTTATATATTTACAAGCTTCATACTATATGTAGGAACAATTTTTTTTCCTGTATTCACATTCTTCAATTTTTTGTTTATTTTGTTCATTTTAAGTCCTTTACAGGTCGCATCTCATGCTCAGGTCAGGTGAGCTGCTTATAGCCAGCAAGCCAAACACTTCTCATGCTGCACATCCATGCACCTTGCTCTCCCAAATCAAAGTACCTCAACATCATACCATCACACAAATTTAATTTTTTTCTTCTGTGAAGCAGTTGAATAGAAATAGTATAATAATTTTTAATTGCTGTAAATATTGGTTTGCTAAAATCACAAATCATGAAATCCCTCATTTATTCGTCCCGTGCATAGATGAGCTTTAAAAACTTAATATTGAGTGGCTTGATTTTCATCACAATTTGCACCCAATATTGTTCTATTGTGTTTCAGCTCTATATACAAAATTAGTAAACACAAAATCTATATCAAAAGGAAAAATAATAGAAGAGGTTAACTAACAAAAACCTCAGTAAAGTCACATTTAAATATAGGGCGAGCTTATAGTTTGTGGCACCGCTCAAATAATAAATTGTAACCGTTTTGAAAAAAATGTAACAAACAAGTTACCTGATTTATAGGTGATCAGATGTAATTAATCTTTCTCTATCTCTATGAAAGCTAATGGTGTTGCTTTTTTTATATCAATTTTCTTTGTTTGTCTGTTTATGTGTGGATTCTGTCATTGATGGCTGTGCTGAGAATCATAGTTGTCACGGTGCATATTTCTTTCTTTTTGTCAGCACTGCTGCAGAGGCAACTTCTCAGAATAATCATATATCTTGTTAAATTGTATTATGTGCAGTGTACAACACAGTAATGAAATTTGTGCACTCTGCATGTATTTAGAAGATTATACTTGAACAGTTAAACCAATATGTGCCTATTTAGCTGTTAATGAGCTGCATTTTTGTATGCACAAATTATAATTGTACTTAAGAAAGAAAGAAAGAAAGAAAGAAAGAAAGAAAGAAAGAAAGAAAGAAAGAAAGAAAGAAAGAAAGAAAGAAAGAAAGAAAGAAAGAAAGAAAGAAAGAAAGAAAGAAAGAAAGAAGAGAGAGAGAGAGAGAGAGAGAGAGAGAGAGAGAGAGAGAGAGAGAGAGAGAGAGAGAGAGAGAGAGGGAGAGGGAGAGAGAGAGAGAAGGAGAGAGAGAGAGAAGGAGAGAAGGAGAGAAGGAGAGAAGGAGAGAAGAAAAGAAGGAAAGAAGGAAAGAAAGAAAGAAAGAAAGAAAAAGATTAGCATCGATTGTCATAACTTTTTTGTATTAATTGTACAGTGTAATATTTTATAAAAATCATGGTAAAATAAAAATTCAATTCAAAAAGATTTTCTTTGTGTGCATTTATAGAAAAATATATGTCCGCTATAAAAAAAAAACAATAAATAAATAAAAATAAAACAAAAACTTCTTTTTAAATTTTAAAATTAATGTCATTGAAAATAAGTATTATTCGTTACAATAATAATAAATAATATATCTTGAAATTTGAAAACCTAATTTTTTATACGGATTATATTATAAATGATTACGGTATTTTATAAATCAATTACATATTATCTTTTATAATTTTTTTATACCAATTTTTTTTAATTACATTTGTTTTTTCCTAAAAAAAAAAAAAACTATTTTAATAAAATTAAAAATATACAATTTGAATTTAATTATTATTATTTTATTATTAACTTATTATTTAATATTTTGCCAAAATTAATTCTAAATTTACTACTTAAATAATTATGCTCTCTAATTGTTAAATATAAATATTAAATAATTCATGGAAAATAGTTTTATATATACCTACAACAACATTATTAGTTAATAACGTAGTATTTTTACGTAAACAAGACAAAAAAACTCCAACTTCTCTTTCAATCAAACAGGGCACAGTCAAAAATATAAATATAAGAGGTAATAGTACAAAGTCTAATATCTCTATTTTATAAGCAAAATAAGCGTTTCATTCAGTTGAGGTCTGTTCATCAGTCAGTGCAGTTTTCTAGTAAAGGATTTTTTTTTTTTTTTTTTAGCTTTAAAGTTTTTTTTTTATACCAGTTTAATATTAAATTAAATTCTGTGACATATGAATGTTAATTAATGATATAATAATAAAGAATAAAATCAAAAATACATATTACAAAAATAATTGTGTTATACTTTATGTAACTTGTGAACTAACGTAAGTGTTAAAATGTAATACTATTAATTAACTGCTTTACACAAGTTATTAACCAACATTATTCATGGCCTTCATGGGGTAAGTCATCATAAAACTTTCGAACAGTTAAACCAATATGTGCCTATTTAGCTGTTTATGAGCTGCATTTTTGTATGCACAAATTATTACTAAAAAAAAAAAAAGAAAAGAAAAAGAAAAAAAGAAAAGAAAAAGAAAAAAAGAAAGAAAAAGATTAGCATCGATTGTCATAACTTTTTTGTATTAATTGTACAGTTTATAAAAATCATGGTAAAATAAAAATTCAATTCAAAAAGATTTCCTTTGTGTGCATATTTATAGAAAAAATATCTCCGCTATAAAAAAAATAATAATAAATAAAAATAAAAAAGGAGTTGAATCATGTTTACTCTATTGCTTTGCTTGTTTCAATGTTGAAGTCAGGAATAAAAAAAAAAAGAGAAGATTAAAAATGCGTAATTTACATGTATTAATTATAATGAAATAAGTATTGGCATATTTATAATTATTTTTGATAATATTTATTTATTTATTTTATTTATTTAGATTATAATCTTAATTTTATCAATGATTTTTAAAGTTGTAGAACACCTTGAACAAAAAAGTTGTGTAATATCCTAACAAACCTGAATATCAACGTTGCGCGATTCGGCCAGAGTAATTTATTTCTAATTTATTTTCCATTCACAAAATGACACTGGCGGTCACTGACGTCATGACACCTCGCCCGGTTTACGCGTGCGTAAAACAAGCGAGCTGTGACGTCAGTGACCGCCAATGGTATTTTGTGAATAAAAAATCAAATTAAAAATAAATTACTCCGGCCATATCAACGTGTTGATTTTCAGAGGTTTGTTTTATTTTTTTTTTAATTAGGGAGTTTGGCCTAAATTTCAAATTTCAGCTTTTTTATGTAGTACTAACAGACCTTTGTCCTAATATTCAGGAAATGAACCGCACAGTGTACTTTCATTATATTTATACATATTGCGTGTAATTTTTCACTTTATACAGAAATAGTTAAAGAAGACAATTTATTATATAAATTTGTTTAATTTTAAATTTGGTTCCAAATTTTTTCAGACTTGTTATTTTGTTAAATTTGCCATCTATTGTAAACACACCCAACTCTTACAAGAGTGTACTCGTCAATGTTGTAAATAGTCACTTCTGCCCTCTACCAGCTAACAGTGTAAATATCTATTTTCTCAGAGTTCAAACCTATAGCTGGTTCAGGCTACAAGCAGACTTATGTTTTTCTGCAAAATATGCAAAATATATTTAGAAATGTTTTATTTTTTATTTCCCAATGAAAGAAAAAAATATGAGCGTGACAAAGAGAAAAACAAATTTAAATGCCTAAAAGCTAAAAGGGATTTCGATGTCTATATAATATGTCTCTCTTTTTTAGATTACATGTTATGTACATTTTTTTACTCACGCTTTCACACATGCCGTAAGACATGGGTTACACGCACATAAATGTAACCCAGATCGCGGCTCTGTCATTGACAATTTGTCCAGTCGAGGCTCCTCCTTAATATGCAACCGTCCTGTCTTTCTGCGTCAAAACGGTGTAACTGATTATGAAGGAATTCGAACCGAACTGAAGGTCCACATCCGAGATCCATATAAGTCGCCTTACTGTCCTCTGTAATATATAAGAGTACATATATGAGAGTAATATATGAGAGTACTTAATTACTCTCTCATGATCTATGTATGATCATACATTAGAAAGATCTAATTTTGTTATAAAAAAATAATAATACGAAAAAATTTATATTTTTAATTCATTTTTAAAATATGCATTTTTCATCTAAAAAGCAAAGTGTGCCAGTGCAAAACATTGAATAGTTTTAGCAAATGTATAGATATAAGATAAGAACAATTTTATTAAACGTACGTTACGTAGAAATAAGTCATGCTCATCACTCGCCTTATGCACTTCTCATATACATTATACTTAATAAAATGATTATTATATTTGCTTTATTTTAATTATTTCTTGTCGAGCTATAAAAGATCTTTTTTTTTTTTTTTTTTAATTAACGTGATATTACGTTTCTCTCAAATATATATGTTAGCATCAAAACCCGAAATTGACCCAAACTAGGTATTTTTGCTCATTTCGGCTTTTATTGGTTCGTCGCTTTTTGCCAAAACCCGGACTCTGCCAGTTTATTTCGGCTTTTGGTCACGAAATTTTGATCCATATACTAGTTTTGAGCATTTCGCAAAAAGCAAAACCCGGTGTAAACATTTATATCTAGTTTTGGTCTTTGAATTTTGACCAGAACTAGTTGTGGTCAAAATAGAAAAATCAAAAGCCGAAAATAAATGAACATTTCTCAACTCAATTATTTGATATAAGAATAAGAGAGAGAGAGAGAGAGAGAGATAACACGACACGTTATATAAAAAAAAAGTAAAAACATTTATTTTTAATTTACAATAAGAGTGATATATTATGACTTATGACTAATTTCCCTTATATTGGTTCAAAGTTCAAGTCCACCTTACTTTATCCAGTGATAACGAGTTATTTTAAAATATTTCTTGTGCGTATATATTCAGTTGACTGTTTGTCTCTGTGCTGAAAACATGGAAAATTTCAAATTATTTTAAAAAGTTCGCTCATTGTAAGTGGTCCATTGCTAGGTCAAACAGTAAGTATATTTTTCGTATTGTCTTAATTTATATTCCGTATCTATATAGCCATAAGATTTAGAGATTATTGTCAGCGCATTCTAATCAAATTAATCTTTCAGACCATTTATTTTGCATTTCAAGTAAAATAATAAAATATATTGTTTTAACGCCTAAATTATAATAGCAAAACATATCGTGCATTTATAATATAATTATAGTTTTTTATCATTGCATAAAATTCTGAGTTGAGAAATGTTCATTTTTCGGGTTTTGATTTTCCTTTTTTAACCATGCACAGCTAGTTCTGGTCAAAATTCAAAGACCAAAACTAGATATAAATGTTTACACCGGGTTTTGCTTTTTGCGAAATGCTCAAAACTAGTATGGATCAAAATTTCGTGACCAAAAGCCGAAATAAACTGGCATTCTGGTTTTTGGCAAAAAGCGACGAACCAAAAGCCGAAATGAGCAAAAATACCTAGTTTGGGTCAATTTCGGGTTTTGATGCTAACATATACGCATAATATGTCAATCTTCCGTCTACACTTTCACGTTTAAACGTTGATATACTTGATGCATTTGTGATTAACGAACAAATATTGATAATACTGTATATATACGGGAATCTTTGATCTGATCTTTAATTTTATTACTTTTCCTATTTAATATGATATTTTTATTCCAAGAAAAAAAAAAAAAGCTATAAACTTAGTTTGGATGATATATATCTGACATGCAACAGAGTTATAAGCTTATCCATTTAATACAACTGTACTCTCTTACTGTGTGAATGTTACCTGTAAGCTTATTATATAAAGTTTTAACCCCATTGCATACTCAAGTTTTGTATTACACGAGTTATATATTTATATAACATTATATTTTTACTGATTTAACTAGCAAGAGAAATTTATTGAACTTATTAATCCTTTCTCTTTATATGTTTCTCGATCCTTTATTATTTTATTAGTACGTACGTACGGTACAAGTATACTTTTATAAATTTATATAATATATTTAAAAAGTGTATAGGGTCTGGTATTATATATTTATATATAGAGCAAAAAAGGTTAAAACTGTACTATATATATTATTATGGCAATTATATAATTATGTTATCTTTATACAAAAATATCTTAATCTTGCTATTAATCAGTTTTGAGCTTTATTATTATATATAGATAAAGTACTTTAATATAGAACGCGTACTTATATGGTCAAATAATTTCCTATTATGTTGAATTTTGTGTATTTATATTTTTATATAATAGAGGATAATATATTTTAACATTCAAACTTAGCTTGAAATTTTGAGTTCGGTATTTTCTCTGTTATATAAAAACTTCAGGGGTCGTACCAATTTTGGTTGGGTAAAATTGAAATTTATTCTTTTATTTTGGAATAAGGCTCACCATCTCTGAAATTCAAAAGTTTATTCCCTCTACTTTTTTGGTGTCATTTGTAAGTTGATGATTAGTGATTAAACCTCTGTGATGAAAATTTCAGGATTCGTGTGATATCAGATAAGAGAGAAAAATATCATTGAAACTAAAAAGTAGTCTTAAGGGAAAAAAATTACGTAATTCAAAACTTTGAATGGTGAATCGTTTTTTTTTTTTTTTTTTTTTTTTTTTTTGTATGTGTTTAGTTTTTATATCCAACGTGCCCGATTCTACCGATTCTGCCTAAATAACCTTTAATCCAATCATTTAGCTTTCGTGTCTCATTTTTACCTTAATAGGTTTTCATTTTTTTTTTTTTTTTTCAATGAAGCTAGATATTTTTCTATGAATTGAATAAGTAATACAATTATTTTGAATTTAACGTATTCTATATAGTAAAAACAATATTTTTTTTTGAGAGTAAAGGTCAAAATTTGACCAATACAGAGGTGAACTTGCATGGCATATAGGATTGACTAAATATTATATATTATTTTTTTAATACCCGCATCCGATTTAACATACTATGGATTCGGGGTAAATTTTGTTGTTTTAAAACATTTTTAAATTAACGCTATTTTCGTAAATTTTTAATTTTTATTGGTTGAACTTAAAAGAAAAAACTCTTTCCAATGGTAAACGAAATATCAGTTTAATCGACCAAGAGTGTCGCTTTGTGCATTAGATTCCTGTGTGTATATAATATTATATATATATATATATATATATATATATATATATATATATATATATATATATATATATATATATATACATATATTATCTGAATACACACACACACACACACACACACACACAAGTGGTAAATTTAAAAAATCTTTTTTTTTTCAATTGTGATGTTAAAAAGCGAATAACATATGACATAAAATTTATTTACGTGATTTTATTTTACTCTTTTTTTTTTCTTTTTTTTTTTCACATAAATATAAATTTAATTTAACAAAATAATAATAATAAAATAAAAAAATGAAGTTGAAGCTGTAAAATAATACAGGAATATGGAAGTAAAGTAAAACACAATTAAATTGATCTCTCTCTCTCTTTCCTTGAATTATCTTTTTATGATATTGTTTATTTAAACAAGAATATATATAAATATTGATGAAATTTTCATTGACTGTGTATCAATAGACTTTTACATGTAGAAATACAAAAAAGAAAGGAGGAAGAGAGAGAGAGAGAGAGAGAGAGAGAGAGAGAGAGAGAGAGAGAGAGAGAGAGAGGAGAAGATTTGGTTATATAAAATTTAATTTTGATGTCTCTAGATAATATTATTATGATACACACATCCATCAGCTAAGAGCTGCTTGACCTCTACTCATTTTTAATATAAAACCTAAAATTATAAAGAGGAAATGAAAATTTACTGTCCAGGCGAGTTAATTATAAAAACTTGGTTTTTATGTTCACATATATTTTTATTTACATTTTCCTTGTTCCTGTGTTTTGTTTTTACTACTATGTGATTTAAAAAAAAAACACCATAGGCAATATTTTTTTTTTAACCATATAGCTGATTTTATATTATTATGGATTTATTGTTTTTTATTAATTATTTTCTTTTGTTTGTTACTAAATATACAATGACAAAGCTATAATATATACTTTTTTTATTGTGTTAGAGGAGAAGTAAAGAAAAATTAAGTTACTAAAAATATAACGTCAATTACTTAAGATGTAGAACACCTTGATCAAAAAACATGTCTAATATCCTAACATATCTAAATATCAACGTTAATTTGACCGGAATCATTAATTTCTAATTTATTTTCCATTCACAAAATCACAGCTGCGGGTTTATGACGTCACAGATCACTAGTCCACGCGCGCGGAAAACAGGCAAGTTATGACATATCACAAACCCGCAGCTGTGATTTTGTGATATCAATGTCTCCGGCCAAATCAACGTTGATATTTAGATTCAAAATATCCTTATTTCCAGTCTCCTACAATCAAAATGCAATAACAGAATTATACACTTGTTTAGGTTATATGTTAGGATTATTAGACATGTTTTTTGTTCAAGGTGTTCTACACCTTTATACTATACGTAAAGAAAAGGAGAAATTATAAATGTCAAATTACTGGTAATTTCATGAATTAAGAACTTGTTTTGATCATTCAATTTTATCTTACAGCTCAATTTTGTTTTGTATCTCATACACAGGCTTCTGTAGAAGCCTTATATACAGGATCATAATTGAATTTACGTAATTAATTATATTTATTTGTAAAACATAAAATATGATATTGAAAAAAAAAGTTGAATATATGCGTACATTTAATTTTCTTCCAAATATCTCAAATATTAAATTATTCAACTTTGACATTTGAGTAGTAATTTATTACGATATGTTCTCTCAGTGAGATATATATATTTCTAAAAATTCGGTGAAGCGAATCCTTAAGTACTATATTACGTACACGAGAGTTGTGAGAGTGGTGTAAATCTTTAGCGATGTAATATATTTTTGGAATATTATATACGTAATACTTTTTTTTATTATTATTTTTTTTTGTGCGACAATCCAAAACTCAATATGTCTGAACAGTAGATTGTGTGTAGTGTATGTGGTTGTGTGTGTGTGTGTGTGTGTGTGTGTGTGTGTGTGTGTGTGTGTGTGTGTGTGTGTGTGTGAGAGAGAGAGAGAGAGAGAGAGAAAGAAAGATGATGAAGCGTTCAGTGTCACTCAATAAAATACTGTGTACGAAACGCAAGGCCTCAGGTGCTGCTTAAACTTAAAAAAAAAAAAAAAAAAAAAAAAAACTAAAGGAATAGTAGTTCATTTTGTAAATAAAAAATCTGTATGGTTTATGTATATTTCAATAATGCTTACTTTACTGAAAAATAAATCCAAAAATCAACGATAAAAAATAGTAATAATATAAAATCATTTTGATATAGAGCGAAAAACTAATTGGAAACATCTGTATCTATATATGTATACATATATCTATATATATAGATATTGTGAATGTTAACTATTTTACATTTTTATATTCAAAATAATTTGTACAGCTTTGTTGAATAAATATTTTTTTCAACTTTTAATAATTAAACTTCATTGAACAAAATTCAGAGTTTTCTATAAATTTCAATAGCCACTATACTGTATGTTTTTATAACATTATGACATATGTCACTATTTTTAGAATTAAAAATATTACTGATTTCAATGAATATAATAAATAAATTTATTTTTCTATATATAAATAAAAGTTCAGAAAAATTTCCATAAATTTAGAGTAAATATCATTTGCATATTGATTGGTTGCGGCATCAAAATGTGTACGATCTTTCAGCCCGTAATACATCTATGATAATAATAATAATTAATAATTACTAGTTTTTCTTGGATGAAATCAGGTTTCAAACCACTCAATCTAACCCAGATAGAACAGTCAGTTACAAATTTAATTAAAATAATAGTAAAAATATTTGATTATAATTTGATTCAATTGCAGACAAAAAATAAAGTATAAGGGTTACCACGAGATGTAAGACAATGTATACAGATTGTTATATAAGATTAATCGAATTCTATTCATGTTATAATCATTGTAAATATTTACGCTTCAACACGTAGTCCTCTCTTAATCAGAATAACAATTACAATTAAGTGCACTGTAACAAGAGCAAGACTTACAGACCTGCTAGACACAAGTATAGTTGTGTCTGCTTCATAATATAAAATAAAACATCGTATATACTCTATGTTCAGTGAAGTGAGTATGTTATTCAGTAAAATAGTGAATTCATTATCAACTTGTATAAATAAATAAGTTCAATGCTCCCGTCATGTCTGGAGTTTTTCTAATTCATAATCCTATATTCAATGAAATAATTTAATTAAAAAAAATATTGAAATTAATAAACAGAAAATGTCATTCATTATTATTATATATAAACACTCTAAAAATTGGTGCATTACTTTAGTTACGAATACTAACTTATATAATATACACTTTAAGTTATTATGAGTAGCAAAAATAATGCATTTTAGCAAATTATTAAAAATATTTAATTTAACTTGAAATAGCTTAAAAAACATTTAAAAATCTTAAAACAACTTAAATTAGCTATTTTTAATAACTTGCTAAAATACATTATTTTAGCTACTAATAATAACTTAAAAGTGATTATCTTAAATAAGTTAGGATTCGTAACTAAAGTAATGCACCAATTTTTAGAGTGAAGAAAAATTTTATATGATTTGTTATAATACAACAATTTTTGGTTTCAAATTTATTAACTCTAATATTTATGATGTGATTTGTTTTAACAAAATGTTTTTAAATGATTATTAGGATATGATATAATTTAAAACCCACAAATTTTGATAGTTTAAATAGTTGCGGTATATATTATAAGTTCTGTATTCAATAGAAATACAAGCGCTGAAATTTGTTAAAAGAAACGCGTAGAATATGACATATACAATGGGTCAACTGAATATAATTAATATGAAATTAATTATTTGTATTGTACAGTGGATATTTTAGCATTTAATCATCACTATAAATAAAAGTGAAATAACTGTAAAAAAAACATGCAAGGTAAATTTTTTGAAATTCTCTATATTATAAAAATACTCGTATTTTTAAATTATTATTAATGCTTATATTATTTGCTCATCGAGATGAGTTTTGAAGTTGACTGCATTACTTCTATGTAAATGTTTTACTTAAAAAAAAAAACAGCAATCATTTTAGCTCTTTAATACATCTTAGCAACCACTGCAGTGTAAAAGAAAGAAAAGAGAAATAATAAAAAAAGAAGAAGAAAAAAAAGTTGCCACTATGATACTTATATAATTCTTGCATTAAATTGATATATATTTAAAACGCCCAGCTTTAGAAATAAAAATGTACTTATAAAAGTACTTTTATGTATATGTAAAATATAAAATTGTACTTCTTTGCTCATATTTATTTAAAATAATATAATACAGCAAAAAAAATGTCATAAAAATAAGCCACACTTGAACAAATAATTTTAAATTTTTATTAATGATGCAGTATTATTTTAATTATATTTATTTATTATTAATTATTTTAAATATCTCATTTTAATAAAATTTTATAGAAAGTAAATCATGTATATGAATAAATGACATGTTTATCTCGATTTTTTTTTTTTTTTTTTTTTTTTATAATGATATGAAAATAATGTAATTAAACTGAAGATAAATTGATCTTGTTAAGAGGAGAAGAATGAAGTGAATGACAAAGAAAATGATAAGAATGAATGGATTTTAGTCAGTAAGAAAACAACTTGTTATCCTTATACATTTTTCCATTCTTCATGTCGTAAACTTCTTAAGAAAAAAAAAATATATATAGCACAAAAACATGGCGCTTCTTGTCAGTGTTAAACTTCTATAGGACTTCATTCTGTGCACCAAAGAACTTACCTTTATCCAGCTTCTTCTGCATTTTCCGCGTATAGAAGATCACATTTATTTGGTTGTAAACTTTTTTTGCCACATTTTTTATTGTATATAAAAGAAACACATTGATCAACATTACTTTTCCGTTCTGAATATTTTACTAGCTCTTGTAGCTAGTTAAAAATGTTGCTTATTTAGCTATTTTCAATTAATTCAATCAATTTCATTTGTTTTGAAATTAACATTTCTCGGATGAAAGTGATATGACAAAGTTTACCTATGATATAGACTGGGCACACTTTCACACACTACTTTGCCACTTTCTCGAATGTCACTATTTATTAGCGTAGTAATGAGGAAGAGTAAAAATAATTTAGGGGTCTATTTTATTGCATATTCTAAAAGAGGACATTGTATTGAATAGATAGATATCTGAATTTATATTACATATTTGTGTTCGTTTAGTATTTTTAATTAATTTTTGAAAGCCGCGAATCGGGCGTCAAAATTTTCGTATGCCCGCACGCCAACCGTGACGTCATTTTTTGATTTTCAAAAATTAATTAAAAATATTTAATGAACTCAGAAATTCACGTATCAATCGATACAGGACTATACGTCCTCTTTTATAGAATACGAAATACAATCACCCCTTCACTTTTTATTTATTATTATTTTTTATTTTTTGAAGTCTTCCTTATTTTTAAGACATTAAGGTTCCAAAATATTGACTTAACCATAACATTATTAAATACAGCTATATTATCATAGCTATTGCTGTACTTCATCTATTATGAGAAAAGCTGTAATTAAGAATATATATGGCATGACAATAATGCATATTGTGTTGAACGTTACAATTTTTCATTTACAGTTAAATTGCGTTTTCTATAAATAACACTCTATATCCTTTAAGACTTCTAAACAGAAGAAAAATTATGGTAGTAGTAAAGTTTTTGTTTGCCATTTTTTTTTATCATCTTATTGTTGTTCGCTGAAAGGCAAAGACGCAGAGGAGAAATAAGCTGCAAAGTGTTCCTTATTTCTCTTTGTCTGTCTCTCTTTATCTAGCCTGAGGACTGTGGTAACTAGGCAGACACTACCGCACAATTTAAGGGTGAAACTCTCTAGAAATTGCGGTAATTATAAAGGACCTTGTTTCATCATAGCCTAACATATTCCTTAATAACAATCTGTATATAGTGAGTTTACAAATCCTTACTTCCCTTTTCTATATATCTGCAGTGATAATAATATATAATATACCTTTTGGCAAATTTCACTACCGTAATAATAATAAAAAATGTTTTAACAATATTATATAATATATATATATATATATATATATATATATATATATATATATATATATATATATATATATATATATATATATATATATATACACACACACAATGAGAATTATAAAATATCTTTGCGCTGATGTTACCTTATAACAAGTTATACATAATCAAATAATATTTTATTATTTAAAATTTACACAAGAAATTATTTTAATGAAGGGGGAAAAAAGGAAGCTTTTTTTATATAAATGATATATTTACACAGTATATTTATAATTAAATGCATCAAATATTTTATTATTTCTTTTTTCAAATTTACATAGATTCTTTTATATATATTTTTTTTTTCACTTTTTTGTTCAAAATTCATTAAATTCTTACAATCTACATTTTTTTTTTTTTTTTTTTTACATTTTTAAAAACATGTTTTTTTTATACAAATTTATTTTGTTTGTTCAGTCATTTACAATGGTTAGGATAAGGGATTTTTTTTTTCACTTTCTTATTTTTTTTTTATATAAAAACAAATTAAATAAAAATTCATAAAATTATCGAATGTACAATGTTCATTCTCATCTTAAACATTTTCTTGCGAAAACTGTAAAACTATGTACAAGATGGATGAGTGGGAGGAAGGTGTGTAAAGCGAGATTTGTGGGTAAAAAGTGAGACGAGGAATTCTTGTTGCCATGTTGCATTGCAGCCGGGTGTTCACCTGAAAGTAAAAAAAAAATAGAACACATTAGTTTGCATGTCATCGAGAAAACTTTGTTTTATTATTCTACTTGTAATGCTTGAACTCATTAAGAATAGTTGGAAGTTCGCCAATTTGTAAATCAAAATATTGATACTTGACGCTTTATTACCCGACGGATTACCTTAAAATGTGATGTGATAAAATTAACATTGCATGATAAATACTAGGCAAAATTCATGTATTGAGGACACATCATTAGCATGAGGCATAAGAACAGGATCACTGGGAAACATTATTTTTAATGTATGGTAATTTTACCCTGGGATAAGGCTTACTGTGTTAGATTGATTAAACTTTCAATTGCTACACTTTCAACCCCCTAAAATACTTTAAATTGCATATTACAATAATAAGTTAAAAATAACCACTCAAAAAGTATTTTGAATGTGAACCAGGGTCATTCAGAGGAATAATGTGCGCAAAGTTTGAGTTTGATTTGGCCAAAAAATTAAATTGCTCCTAATTGATTTTTTAAAGCATGTATAAAAATGAAATTTTATTCTCATTTAAAAGAAAATGTCAAAATTGAGTTCATAAAATTTTCAGCGTCACTCATTTCAATCCCAGATTTTGAATATTGTGCGTTGTGATATGTGATATGTGATTTAAGGTTTGTTGTTTGTAGAAGGTTTTTGAGTCTATGAATTTCCAAATTTTACCCCTTAACTTTGAACATGATAGGTACCAGCTACTTATGATAAAATTTCAGAGCCCGTTACCAACAGATAAGGGAGAAAACAGTAATTAAAATTATTATGTGACCTTATATATGAAGTTGAAATTCCAAAAATTCATTATTCAAATTTTTCTTGATGATTCCCTATTGTTTTTATGCGCATTTGGACTTTTCTTATCCTCCAGTACAACTGTGCAAAAGCATTTCTTATTTTTTCCATGTTCACACCTTTTAGACAAATCTTAGCAGTACCTAATAGCAGCCTTAACGTGTTTAAGAGATTCAGAAGTGATCAATTTAAATTTAAAATACCTTAACTTACAGCATTATGGTAACTAACACCAAATTTATTGTACAATTAAAAATGATCTATGCCATGTAGTTATGATTTTACGTTCCCTGACAATGGTGTGTACTTATATAATTTGTAAAATTTACCTTTTAAAGATTTAACTGTTTTAATATGTCTCTTAAATGAAAGTCGAAGTATTTTTTACTGAATCACTTTTCAATGTCTGAAATAATCTTATAGCTATTTCCAACAATAAAATTTAGCTCCAAAATGTTTAAAGTTTATCATGAACATACTTCAACACTTTATTTACACCAGAGCTATCTTTGGATAGTTTTCTCTTTCATTAGATAACTCAGAGACTTTTAAAATTAAAATACTAGAATGAATATATTTATATTGAAATCAACATGAAAAGATTATACTATTTTTGTCAATTCAATGATAATATTAACTCTTAATTAAGCTAACTTTTAACATTATATTTAATCAAATTATTAAACTTTTTTTTAAATGTATTTATACACATTTATAGTATCTTCTAATTTAACATCATATTAATATTTTCTTGACTTTAAATAAATATATAATTATATACGTAAAATAAAGATGTTAATTAAAATATCATAATTAGTTTAATTCATATAAACAATAAACCCTATATACGTATTCATTTCGAAAATAATTATAATTTTAAACTTTAATAAGCTATATATATTATATTGTATATGAAAACAATTTAATTCAACATATAAGTTTTACTTATATTTAATTAAATCTGTAAACATAATTAAAAATGTATATACATAAATAAAAAACACAACAACAATATAATTTCATATTTGGGATGTGCTTTATCAACTTGAACAAAATATATTATTATTAAAATATATATATATAATATATTTCTGGTTTAATATATAGATTGTGTATATAGTACGAATATGTGTTCGTATATACTTTAGCTTTACAATATAAGAAGCTTTTATATTAAAATCCGCTTTCTACAAAATCCCACAGAGGCATATATAGATAAAATATTATATATTTTTGTTATATATTATGTAACGTAATAAGATACATGGTCTGTTAGGTATATATGTTATAAAGTACACATACTATTGAGAGAAGTGTACTCAAGTTGCTTTGTTTTGCTTCAAACTAACAATATATTGATGTTATTCACTTTTTTTGGTGTGAATATATTATATGTTTAACGCACACTGAAAAAAAACATACATTGAGATATTGATTATTTTTAATTATAAATGATTTATAATTAATTGTGGTATCTATTAGTAAAAGTATATCATTTCAAACATTATAATTCAAATATATCGCTTTTTTTTTTTTACTGATTATCTGTATCATTTGTGAAATGCAGCGCAATTTTTAAGTTACCATAATATTATGTAGAAACAGAGAAAAAATACTCCGAAATTATACTTGAGTTATGATAATAATAGCATTTTGAATATATATTTTTATATATATGGTCAAGGGACCAGTTTTCGGCACCCTAACTAGTTTTCGGCAGCCTACTTTAACATTTTTTTTTTGCCCCAGAAAAATGCAATTCCGAGAGCTGATGATTTTTTTGTGTCATACATATGAACCTCCCCTACCACCTTGATTTTTTTCTAAGCTCAGCTGTGGGTGGTTTTCCCACAACAAAAAATAATAAAGTGCCGAAGACTGTGGGTCTGCCGAAAACTGGTCCCTTTACCATATATACATAAATACATAGGTTTACGTAGGTATCTCTATGTAAACTAAATATTCTATCAAATTGCATAGTAACAGTATCATCAATATTTTTTAAGTGTAGTCTATACGTATGTACGTACTGAAAGAAAGATTTTCTATCTATATAACAAAAATACTTTTCCTTTTGGGAATAGATTTCTTTCTTTCCCTTCCCCTCTGAATTTTCTTTATATTATATAAAGTGAAGATATCATGTAAGGAGTAAATTCTATTCTCCGTGTATACTTGTGTATGTTATTAATATTATACATCTTCTCTTAACAGAAAACTAAATATAATAAATAAAGTATCATTAAATTATAATATTGTAAATTGCTTTTTGTTATCTATTTAACTTTATTAACTTTTGAAGATAAATCATAAAAAGGTAATAATATAATAATAAAGTCTTAAAATTTACTTAACTTATATACAACAGATTTATAAAATAAAATAAAATTTCTTATCTTAATTTAACAGACTTAAGTAGATACTTATTTAGTAAAAATTGTATAAAACTGTTAATAGAATGTTAATACTGTAGTAAACTGCTTTTTTGTGCATAAATTGCCCCCTTTTTTTTTTCTTCGTCCTTACTTCTTCCTAATATTACAAGGGTACTGTTATTGCATTAGATATACAAGTCATGTAGATTAAAATTAAAAGATTTATACTTCCATAAATAAGGGATTTTTGCTAACTTTAAAGTCAGATATCTAAATTATAGCGTGGGTAATTTTTCTTTAAGTAAAGTCAGCGTACTTTTCTTCTTCTTTTTCTTCTTTTTATTTATTACTTTTTTTTTGTGCAATTAATTGCTTTATTGACTAGCTATTTATTTCATACTTGTACTACAAGAATAAACTAAATATATTTAAAATACGACCATCTAAAAATGAATAAAAATTATGTTCCCTGTACGAAAGAGAGGGAGAGAGAATTAAATTGTGGTAGGATAAAATTCAATTATAAAATTTAACAAAAATGTAATAGAATAATTTATAAATGTGACACTTTCATAGTAAATTCATTTAGTGTATAAAAAAATATTAAAAATTCTTATCACAAAACTGAAAAAAAAAATCTAATTAAATATATATTTATAAAAAAAATGAAGATTGAAAGTAATTTAATATAAAATTTAATTGACATCTAAACTGAAGAGGTGGAAAAAAAAAAAAAAATAAAAAAAGCTTTAAGTGAAAGTGGAAAAAAAGTGATGATTATTTTCTATTATCTTTTTGGTAGTTTGATTTTCCAAGAGCATGGATGAGAGAGAGAGAGAGAGAGAGAGAGAGAGAGAGAGAGAGAGAGAGAGAGAGAGAGAGAGAGAGAGAGATGTGAGATAGCCGTGTTAGTTAGGTTAGGACACAAGTTGAGATTGCAATCAGCACGAGAGGAAGCAGGCGCGGCAAAGATGCAATTTTACGCCACTTTGCACGCGGAATCTATATTGTCGTTGATGGTGGTCACAGAATAGACTACGTACATACAATGTCCTCTATCTATCTATCTCTCTTTCCCTTTTTGCTACACCGAATCAATTACATTCATCGCTTGGTTGCGTTTGTACAACGTGTGTTCACCAAACTCTATCTCATTCTAACACTACTACATCTCATGTAAGCTTACACTTATATGTGGTAGTAGTTGTATATAACAGCAATCTAGATAGCTTACTTATAGTAATACCTTAGGATCACCAATTTTTTTATATATATATACAGAATGAAAATATAAAGCGAAAGATTTTCACACTAGCTTAATAATTTCAACGCGTGTTAACTAAAAAAAATTAATTCCATTTCTTTAATTTATATTATAAAGTTTTTTTTTTTTCTTTTTTCTTCTATGTTTATATTGTGTCGAAATACTTTATCTATTTTTAATTGAACTTTTCTTATATTGCAAAATTTAAATGAGGTGGCAATATTTAATTTAAACTTTTTTTTTCTTCTTCACATTTTTGAACAGTCTTCTTAAGTCTAAGAAGTATTTTATATTTTGACTATAATAAGTACAACTATAATATGATACTTAAGTTTTACTCTTTTATCGAAGATATAAAGTAAATCCGAGAATTTAAAGTGTTGTTGACTGAAATTATCAATAAGGCCAATATTTTTCTCGTAAGCTTCAATTGAAGCACTATAATATGACTATTATATTTATTGAAAATATCGAAATTTCTTTATCCTAAACTAATATAGCACTATCTTGAGAATGAAGTGAAAAAAAGAATTGACAAATCTCCTTTTACTTTCACTATACAGTTTGTAAGTTTTTTTATTTTGCACACACTTTTAATTTAATAAAATAGTAAGAAAAAAATATACTTTTTTTATATACATACACCAAGAAAAAAATGAAGGAAATTGAACTTTATCGTTTTTTATTAAATATAATATTTTTTTTTCACTTCACATTTTTTCTTCTTACACATGATTTTATTATATAAAGAAAGTAAACACTACGTTATATAACAATGTTAGTTTGGTCTTCTTCACAAGCTCCTTGTAAGCCTTGTAACCCTTCCTCTTTCCATCTCTCTCTCTCTCTCTCTCTCTCTCTCTCTCTCTCTCTCTCTCTCTCTCTCTCTCTCTCTCTCTCTCTCTCTCTCTCTCTCTCTCTCTCTGTTCTTCTCTAACTACATTGCTACCTTTGGCAATAACCGAGGAGATAGCGGAAACTTTATGGAGCCAGTCTGGTCGGCGTATGTGGTGGTGGATAGATTAGAACTGAGTTCAGACGACAAAAGAGGAAAGAAAAAGCCTCACAGGCAGGCAAGTCTAAGACCCAACGACAGATTGATTGAAGAGCCAGAAAGAGAGAGAGAGAGAGAGAGAGAGAGAGAGAGAGAGAGAGAGAGAGAGAGAGAGAGAGAGAGAGAGAGTGAATGTTTTAGTATTAAACTAGGGTGTATGCCAGTTATTCATGACTTACAGCGCAATAAAACTTCAATTGTGTAACAATAATAAAGATTCAAACTTCCCCTAATGTTTTCTATAAACCTGAAAAAAATCTATCCCTCCCTTATAATTTAAAAAATATTTCTGTTTACACAATACTAACCCTATTTTTTTTAGTTGATTATTAATTATTGTTGTTGTTTTTTTATAAATATATATTTGTTTATTTCAATATAATTTTTTTATTTTATAATTGAAACATATATAACATTGTTATTACAAAAAGTTTTATAATAAAACCATTCATTATTCATTAAAATATTTGCGGTTTTCAATATTCTGCATGGTTGTAGATAATTGGTAATCAACAAAATATTTTAAATGTAAATAAAAAATACAATGTTGGATTTTTTTTTTTTTTTTTTTTTTTTTTGGATCAGTAATAAATGTTTGCGTGCTATTTGTGATAACAAGATAATTCAATTATATATTTTTTTTTATTAATTTATGAGTAGAAAATGAATCTTTTGAAAATGTCTACTTTATCATTTTGAATTTCCAGCACCATAGTAAATGAGAGAATGTCTAAAGAAAGAGACTTACTGTCTATGTACGTTTTATATACACAGTAAGAAACTGTATGTATCTTTATTTTTTAAAGTTTCTTTTCAACTTGTTAATGTAATGTTCCAGTTGAAGAAGCGAGAGCTAAAGGTATAAAGAGTAATTACATTTGATTCTGCTGTTCAAAGGCAAAGCCTTGTCTGTCTACTGGTTGAATCTCTCTCTCTCTCTCTCTCTCTCTCTCTCTCTCTCTCTCTCTCTCTCTCTCTCTCTCTCTCTCTCTCTCTCTCTCTCTCTCTCTCTCTCTCTCTCTCTCTCTCTCTCTCTCTCTCTCTCTCGCTCTCTCTCTCTCTCTCTCTCTCACCTGAATTGATGAGTAATAATTGAAGTGATACAAAATCTCTCTGGTGAAAATACATATATACAAAGTCATGCATACGTAAATGACATATTAACATGTTAAACCAATGCCTATTGCCTATATGCATGTATGTATGTATGTATGTATAAATATAAATATATATATATATATATATATATATATATATATATATATATATATATATATATATATATATATATATATATATATATATATATATATATATATTATTAAGAACTAAAACAATATGAAAATAGTAATTTTGTAAATATTACAGTTTCAACTTTAAAAAGTTTATGTACAAATGACTGGGAAAAAAGTGGAAGAAGAAAAAGTTTTAATATTATATAATACTGAAATACATATATATACAATCTTAAATAGACAGCAAATTTTGTTGATATTTATATTTAGGTGTAGGCGTATGAAAAGCTGTCTACCTACCCACGCAATTTTTTTTAAAGTTTTTTTTAGATGAATGCTTTCTATAATTAAAAATTTAATAATAAATAATTTTTAAAAATTGTAAAGAGTATATATACCAAAATAAAAATGAAAAACTGTGGAATAATTAATGAAAATTGATTACTCGTAATTGTTATTATTTTTTGTTATGTAACAAAAGCAATGTACCATCAGTCTAAAAATATTGTAAGCAAAGATTGTAATGATCTATTTTAAAACTATTAAATATATAATACATTTGATTATGATAAGATGTTCGTATTAATGTTGATATAACTTTATATTTATTTTAGATCTTAATATTACAAATGGAAATATGAGAGAAAGAAAATCACGTGTAATATTTTAATAATGTTTATTTAATTTCATAGGGTGTTTTTACTGAGTTTTGTTCTGTGTTATTTTAATATTTCGTATTGCGTATATCCTTACTATGTACTCTTTACACTGTACTTGTAAAAACATAAATAGAGCCTTTTATATACACATACATAGCAAGTATCGGAAATGATTGATTCCAATATTCCACGTATATAATAAAATATTTTTTACGTATAAAATATTTTCTTTTCTAACTTTAAAAAAAGAAGCCTATCGTTTTTTTTTTTTTTATTTTTTTTATCTATAGCTTCTTCTTTCCCCGTCTTTTTTATACAGTTTTTGTCTGATAACTGAAGTTTTGTAACAGCTTAATCACCAATAAATTACGTAATTACTTTACCGTATAGTGTCATGTTAAAGTTAATTTGAACTTCAGCTTAGAAAGCTTAAAAACTTTCAAGTATATACAAAAGCAAGTAAAGTAATAGTTAATAAAAAATATATATTTTACTTCATATTATAAAGAAAGTTACAAGGATGAAAAATTGTCTACAACTTAATGATATTATACCGTTTTTTATGCCAATATTTCATTATATATATAAATACGTAATAGAAATTAGCAATTTTGAAAGACTTGATAAATTAATGATTTTACCAATATTTTTATAAAGATGCTATATACAAATTGTAATATATATATTTAAATCGATATTACCAAGTAAGCAAGCTTCAATACTTATGTAGTAAAAGTAGGTTATTTGTTTTTCAATATTTGCAAATTTGCAAATTTAAAAGTATTATAAAAAAGAAGAAAAACACTTTATAGAAACTGTGTATTATTAAAATAATATACTTTTATATGACGTCTTTTTATAGTGCATTATCGTATAACGTTTCCGTAAATTTTTATTGCTTTAAAAAAATTTCAATTTAATTCTCTTTTAAATACTATACATCATATTATTATATAATGTATAAAGATAAAATAATTCAAACACATTGTTCTACAACAAACGTTATAATATATCTTATTATGAATGGTCGATTGTTATGCAGATACCTACCATTAATGACATGAACCATTACACTGGCAGGTGCAGCTATGGTTGGAATGCATGTGTAATTGCCAGAGTCGGCAGGTCGTGCATTTGTGATACGTAAACGACTTGTTAAAGCATCTGTCCATTCTGTTTCTATGCGTACACCTCCTCTAGGAGAGTCGTAATCAACTATTGTTGCTCCATGATACCAGAATACTGTGCCTAAGTCATGTGGTCCTTGACTTATGACGCAGGATAAACTTATCGTACTTCCGGTTTTAACATAGAGGTCAGCAGGACCTAAGATTCGTGCCTTAGCCTCTGTAAACATAAGAAATTACATAAAATCATTAGTTTTGCATATTTAAATATAAAAAATTGTATATATGTGTGTATATGGATATATATATATATATATATATATATATATATATATATATATATATATATATATATATATATATATATATATATATATATATATATATATATATATATATACACACACACACACACATATATACAACTTTTTATATATGTATAAAATCAGTATGCATGCAGTACAGTAATTTCAAAATAAGCATTTAGTTTCATGTTAACCGTTATTAAATTAAATATTCCAGTACGTATGTTTTCACATAAATATAGAACATTACGAATGTAAATGTAGAATACTAATTTTAAATAGGTATACTGCATGTACACAAATATTTAATTTTTATTATTTTAAGCTTTTTGCATTCAAATGAAAATTTATTTCTCATTTGCACTTTAAAGTCACAAGAATAATTAAAAAAAAAAAATAACTTTACGTGGCTTTATTAGAAAAGGCTTTATATTTTTAACATAGAGTATAATTTATAACATAGAGCTACATGAATTTCTCATCTTGCTGATTTTTGTGAATTAGTTTTTCATGTTTGTTTATCAATTAGTGTATATACATGGTTGTTGTTGGTTTTAATATATACTTTAAAAGAAGTATGCCTACCTGTAAATCATTAAAAACAGTTCAAACGAAATTATAACAATACATAAAAAATGCGTTAAAAATAATTATTTTATAATAAATATAACAGAAAAAAAAAGGTGTAAAAATATAATCTAAATTTTCAACCCTCCGAAATTGTTGCTCATAATTTTATTTAAATTACATAATATGTGAGGCAACAACATTTTTTACAAAAGTTAAATCTGGGTTACTAATTAAAAAATTGCACACTTAAAACGTACAAATATTCTACACAAAGTTATTGATATTTTGAAACGTACATCGACTTTTTATATTTAAGAATTTGCAATTATAAGAAATCAAATGGACCATATTTTGATGACTTCTATTAGAACTTATTTGATGTTGCAAACTATTAGTGGGCAAGTTGTGTTAAAACGAATTGGATTATACATTCGTCGGCAATAATTACACATTAATCATGGAAATCATCAATTACGTGTAATGCATTTGATTTAAAGTTAAAAAAACTAAGTTTTAACAGTAAAAGTTAACAGTAAAAACTGATGTAGTTCACATTACGAAAGATTTTTATTTCGAAATACTTTTATAACGTACAAAAAGTATTATGCTTAAACTACTGTACTGTTCAGTACACATGGTTGTGATAATATATTTCATCATTCACAAACTTACGTAATTTGTAGTGTTATTACGAGAAAAATATGCACTTAAACTAAATGGTAAAATATATCGTTACTGTCGTGTATCCGGATACTCGACAGTAACACATAATACTCAGTACTCAGTAGCAACCCAATGCTT